>JABSTQ010002983.1:0-30682 GCA_013358835.2 Ixodes persulcatus
CCCTAGTTAACGCCATGAGTAAACATTTTCAATGAGTACATTTTCGAGGATCCTCAGTTTGTTTATATAGTTTTAGTCGTGGTACCCCAAACCAAATAGAAATATAGTTAATTTGTGAACCAAAAAAAAAGCGTGATAAAGTTTAACCTAATATTTGTAGGCAAAAAAAGAACGACAATGACCGATTCTGCCAACTTTTTAGGGCAGTTTATAACGAAGCTTCTACATGATCATTCCATTGCATATGTTCTGAAAAAAAACAAAAAGACCCCTGAGTTTGTGCTTGAATACTATTTCAATCTGGTGCTACCAATGTTCAGAGTATAATTTTTAACATGTGCCTATTTATGGATCTAATACAGTAGCTTTTGAGTTGGCAGAATTTATTTTATAACTACGTTTTTCGGTCATAAAAAGAATTGCTTCAATAGATCTACGTTAGCTCTAAGTTCATTCATATTCGTCACTGACAGAAAAATACTAGTGTCGTCGGCATCCATGATAACGCGTGATTGTTGACGAATATTGAATATATCATTAATATGATTTTTGAATAACAGCGGGCAATGTATACTGCCCTGAGGCAGTATATTTTCGACTCCAAGAGTCGAAAATAAGAAACAAAATCTACACTGAGACCCACCGCTCGCACTGTCTAGATACGAATGAGTAAGTAATAAAGAGGTCCCCCGCACAGCTTAACATAAGAGTTAATCAAAGAGAGCAGCTAGTGCAATGATTTCCTGAAGTCGATGAAAAGTCCTAGCGTCAACTGTTTCTGCTCATATTACGTATTACAAGCTCCTCTTGCGTAATAGAGCGAATTGCGTAGACTTTCTTGCAAAGTTCAAACGGAGAGTCTATTAGTACCGAATGTTTAATAAAAAAAATAGTCAAAACGTCCTAAAATGATTCTGCTTGTCCATTTGAAAATATGTTCAAGATAGAAAATGGTCTCCAATTTGTAGCTGTATTTTTATCGCCTCCATTTTGCCAACGGAAATTAAAGCACTTCTCAACACTGGTATTCTTTTTTGTCCAGACAATAGTTCAGACAATGCGGAGGGCAAGTTCGTCTGCTCTTGCCAGGGGGTAGCGGTGACGTCAGAACGCCGAGCCTGATTGGCTGATCGCGACCCTGAGCGTCGTCTGCTCCTTTGCAACGTCGTCTGCTCGCAACGTCGTTGCGTCTGTCTTACCTTTCCTGCGACTTTCGGAAGTGCAGAGGCCAGATTCACGACACGATCTTACGCCAAAATGTGCGTAAGACAAAACGTAAGAACAAATTCGTATTCACAAAACGAAATTATCGTAAGTTTTGCGCAGGTTACGACGGAGTCCACACAGCTCCGAAGCTGTCTTACGCACTTCTTATGATCAAATCAACATGGCCGACACGTCGCCAGTTACTTGGTCGCGACGACCAACGGACGTTTATGTTTGTACGTGCTCTTCTCACGCGTCCCGACTAAGCAGCAAGAAAAAAGTAAAAGTACTTGAAATAAAACCACGACGAACAAGAACGTTGGATCCACAAACACCCGGGAAATGCTCCAACGGCCACGATTCCACCGACCCCGACCAAGCGAGCTCAGCAGATAGGCCTAGCAGGCACTCCGACTCTGCGCAGCGGTGCTCCGACGGTCCTTGGCCAAGACCGTCTGCCCACGACCGGCTGGCGTGCTGAATGGAATATGCCCGCGCGACCCTTGTGAACCCTTCCCGTATTATACTTTGATCGCTGACCTCAATTTTAGATTAAGAGGTCAATCTCTTCCTCTTGTCATTCCTTGTTTTCCGAGGCAGCGGTGACTCTCGCCGGTGAAAAAGCGGTGAATCTCCGACAGACGCAGAAAGGTAAAGCAGCCATCGCTTTGACTAGCAGACGTAAAGCAGACGACATTAACTGCTCCAAACCCGCCGACGCCGTTAAAGAGGGAGGAGTCTCGCCGCACACGAAAGGAGGGAAAAAGTATTTGGGAGGGAACTTGCGGACACTAACACGCTCACTCTCGGTTCTTAGCAAACAAACCTCGGCGCCTCGGGACACCTCGCCAGTGAGTCCTTTGACTTCTCTCCTTGATGCGCGTCTGCTAGTTGTTAGACAAAAACAACGCACCGCTCGAGTTATTTCGTCTGCCTTCTCTGAAAGGCGAAGTCGAACTCGCTCGTAAATACCTGCACTTCCGAAAGTCGCAGGAAAGGTAAGACAGACGCAGACGACGTTGCGAGCAGACGACGTTGCAAAAGAGCAGACGACGCTCAGATAGGGGGTCGCGATCAGCCTATCAGGGCTCGGCGTTCTGACGTCACCGCTACCTCCTTTCTCATGCGCAGAAGACGAAAATGAGCCCACTTGAGAGACGTATAATCTGGATCTTGTGTACAGCCCGCTGGGTTAATGTTGGGTTAAAAAACATTTTCCTCGTATTATCCATAACTGATGCACAGTGCGAGTCAAGTGCCTAGTCCAAAAGTAAAAAAAATTATCATGCTTAGCAAGCTTCCTCAGATGGCCGGCTCTATTAGCTTTCAAAAAAGCTGGAATCATACATCGATTTTTACTAACATACCCTGCCATTCTCAAGGTTCATCTGGTATTGTCACAATAAACGATCTAAAAAAAGAGGAAAAAAAAAAACCTCGTAAAGTCCGCATTTTCACAAGTTCGTACAGCGTAAATATTTTAACTTTTACACATGCATAGCCCACGGACTATACAAAAAATATAAAAATACGTACTTTCCCGGAAAAGCCTGGTATAGCTAATTACAGGGGTATAAGAAAATCGCTTCTGTAACCGATTGACCTACAAAAAAAAAAAAAATGTAAAAAAAGTATATATACTATACATATATCGGACCTATTAATACATTTCAGTTACGTTAACGAAGCCGCGGCCACGAGCGAGGTTTACGACTGCGAGTTTCGACCGTGGTAACTGGCCGTCGTACTCCGATGTGACTGCAGTCAACGTAGAATACAACCTAGCTAAAAGTATACCATATGTGAACGAGTCTTTAAATATGAAGTGTTTGATGTGGTACATTGAGCACGACGTGAGAGCGTGATCGAAAGGTCACACCCAGTGTCACATCGAAGACGTCAGTTACACGCTTTCGCGAGACCGGCATTCGCAAAGCCCGCAACTTAAATCGCACCGATGTACTTTGCGTGTGCTCTGCAAAAAAGTACACACATTACCTTTTTTTCTTTATTTTAATAGGCATTTCAAGTTTGGACAAATGGGAATATTATATTTTTATTCAAAAAGGCACTGAATTTCCAATAAATATTTTTAGTGCCTCAATAAAACACGCACAACACAAGAAACACTTTCGTCTAAAAAAAAAAAAAAGATTCAAAGCGGAAGGCATGAAGCGCGTGTTGGAGACCGGGCGCTCGCAAGACACGCCCTGCCGCTATAATTTTGCTATGTGACTAAAGATCCATCCCCCTACTCGCCTCCAAAAAAAAAAAAAAAAAAAAAAAAGAGCTTCTGGTCGGTGCCATTTTCAGCGTTCGTGCGTATGGCGCGTAATTTGCTCGCCCTGCGAAGCCACGAACATGTGCCGCTCGCTGGGCCGTGAAAAATCGCACGCTGGGCTGTGGATTCGTAAACATGTGAATGGTGTATAGAAGTGTCGATGCTCTTTTTACGTCACTATCTTTGACGGTTACTTTGCCGAAGTTTAAAATCGCTTCAAAACTCCGTGACCAAATGATGAGCCGTCCGCTTCAGGAGTCAAAGAGCGCGAAGGTTTCTGCCGGTCCCTGAATAGAGGCTGCGAGAAGCCTGAGAAGGCGTCATCGCACAATGGGTCCGCAGCTTTCTTGAATGAGAGCGTGCCAATACAATAGCGCGTTTGGACCGACCCTTCCCCCGGAGAGTTTGCGATTTCTCTTCACTGCCAAACGACGAAAAGCAGAAGCACGGAAGAGGACGAGCAAACGTTTAGGATGACTGCAGTAAATGGAAGAAGCGGAACCGGTATACAGCAGTCGCAGCAGCGCAAGAAGTATTCACCGCACTCGGCGGGAATTGGTACCACGAGGGCGCCACTGCATATTTGGCGCCCCAGTAGACTTCCGGTAGTGTATTTATTTGGTCCTTCAGCAACGCAGAGTGATCGGGTAAGAAAACACCGCCCACGCGTGTGACATCTTCACGCAGCTCCTCCGCACGCGCGCACGTTTGTCTCTTCAGAAAGCGAGCGAATCACGTGTCATACGCACGAACGCCGAATAATGACGTCGGCCAGAAACTCGTTTCTGGAAGTCTGTAAAGGCCCTGTCACACTGAGGCAACAGTTGGACAACTCTATCCGGCGACATGGGAAAGTCGTGTTGCCGGCGACCCTGTCACATCGCGGCAACAACAACAGTCGGGCAACATGTTGCTGCCGCCCGGCAACCGTGTCGCCCGATTTGTTGTCCGACAACCCTGTCACACCGCGCTGACGGCGAGGACAACACGGAGAACACTCCGCCATCTTGATTGTTTACCTTCGTTCGCGTGCGGCGCGGAATCGCTGGAAATGTGACTCTACAAAGTGCTAGTGCGTTCGAAGGGCCGGGAATTACCACGGTACGAAGTCAACCAGTGACTGTGATTCGAAAACTTGACACGGGGAGTATTTTCCGCTCTTTATTTTATCGAGATGTTCTTAACCGAGGAAAGTGACATCGCTGATATATTTTCGGTATTTACGCCACCGTATGAAGTGTTTCTGTCCGGTTCTTTCATGCAATTCCTATGTCTACTGTAAAATTAAGTTAGCACCGGCAGTACCCCAAAGCGTCTTTTGTAGCGTGGTGTTGAGCTGAACTGACAGTGCTTCAAAACTGCGACTCCGACACGATCGGCCTTCATAACATCGGTGGAATAAATATTTTCAACGCTGTCTACTTGCCTACCGCCTGCTATGTGATCGCTTCATTCCCCCAAAACGTCCTGGGTATTTTGACAACAAATCAGGTGTCTGGTAGCGGCTGTTTCCAAGTTCCAATCATCAACAATCATGATCAGAATGGTCGTTTTAATGCGTCGATTTTTTAATCTTTGGTTTTCTGGGTTATTTTTATTATACTTCATCAGCGGGTGAGTAGGCATGCCATTTTATTTTACTATCAGTAATGTGAGCTGGTCTCTCGGCAGTTCTAATTTTTAACACCAGTCTGAACGTTCACGACCGTAGCTGTGACCATTTCGAAAATCGCTTTCCGTAACTACGCAGCAAAAACATTATTCGAAAATATTTTAGCTGCACGCCAGCCCTAATTATTGTTAAATAACGTTTTCCAAGCCTTATTTGAGTAAGACGTTATTGATAGGGGACTAGCTCTACCATCGAAGCTATCTATGTTGTCGTGTTGCCGGCCCGAAATTCGCTCAGCCAGCGATCAGGGCAACACACGTTGTCCAACACAAGTTGCTGCTGTTTTTGTTGCCGAAAGCTGTCATACCGAGGCAACATTTTAGTTGTCGTCCATGTTGTTCTGCTGTTGCCGCGATGTGACAGGTTTGTCGGACAACAATGGGGAGCGAGCAACAAGTTGCCCGACTGTTGGACAACCTGTTGTGTTGCTGTTGCCGTCGTGTTGCCTCAGTGTGACATGGCCTTAAGCGCAGGCACGTAAGACACTCACGGCGGAGTTCATTACGTTCACACGTGACTATGCGAGGTGCGATCAAAACGTTCCGAGACTGATTTTGTAGCGTGAAAAAGAGAGGGCAGCACTCTGGTGCGCGGGCAACAGTTGGTTTGACCTTTCCGCAAGCATCATGGCGATCTTTTTACGGGCTGCAAACCAAAGCGAGAGCAAACATCAATTTTACGTCAAACTCGGCAAATCTAAAACAGAGACCTCCGAAATAATTAAAAAAAAAAACCTAAGAAAAAAAAAAAAACTCTCAGCCTTTCCACTCTCGGGAAGAAGGAAGACCAGCGGAGCTGTACTCGATACACTGCCGCAACGCGCACCCGCGCGTTTCCCACTTTTCGTTTGACACGCCGCCGATCGTGGATACCTCTCCGGCGAACCAGAGTCGGGCGCACACGAAGCACGTGACGCCGAACGGGTTCTCCACGAACTTCCTTCGGAACCTCGCCGTCGCACCCGGGAACTGTTCAGCCGGCGTGGAGTGCAGTCGTCGCTGGGCCTCGCGCTTGCGCTTGGCCTCCGTGGCACGATCGTCGTCCGTGGCGTTGGCCCGCCGGCGCCGTTTACATCAGCTGGTTCTGTTCTTGGCGGCGACTTTCCAGGCGAGCGATGTGCTCTTCTTTGGCAAGGGAATCTGAAGCGCTCGACGCAGTGGAAGTCAAGGTGACAGCGGCTTCGCGTCGGTTGCGGACCCATTTGCGCTGCTGCGTACGTCGCCGCTCCTTCCGCAGCCAGTCTTCTTTCCCCGAAAGGGCACGCGGCGTACCCATCCTGAGTTCAAACCGAAACTGATTAAGAGCGTAGGAAACAGCGCGCAAAACAGACGAGGACGAAGACACACGTGACGAGCGCTGCGCTCGTCACGTGTGTTTCTTCTTTGTCGTCGTCTGTTTCGCGTTGTTTCATACGATGAATTCCCACCAACGCGCCCAACTATCCATTCTTCTATGATACCTGGAAAGGTCGCCGCAAACTACGAACGACGGCGGCAACCAGACTGGTTGTGGGCTTGCCGCCGTCGCTTATAGATGGCGGTAGCTGTCCAGGTAAGTTTGTGTCGACATGGGTTTGATACCGGACACGATCCTGGGAACCTAGCCCTTAACAGCTCCGCTGTAAAAAAAAAAACAAAAAAAACAGTGAGGTGTGCGAGGTGTTTTGAGTGGCACTCGCGCCTCAAAAATGGCAGAACGTCACTGAAGTCAAGGAGAGGTCGGATGACGTCGCCCGAGCGCTCTTCGTGTTCCAGCGATGTTCTGCCACATCTGAAGCGCGAGTGCCACTTAAAACACTTCGCAACATTTACCGCGTTTTGCCACAAGCCTGCCGAATCATTTCGCAGGTCTCTGTTTTAGATTTGCCGAGTCTGACGCAGAATTGATGTTCGCTTTCGCTCTGGTTTGCAGTGTATACGGTGAAATCACCATTTTGCCCGTGCACGTGGTCACAAAAACTAGCTCCAAATGTTCACAGAGCGAAGCCCTTTGGTATAGCGAGACACCATGGGTCCCTTCCTTCGACTTCTGCGCGCGCATGTGCTGTCGTCTCTTTTTACGCTACGAAATCAGTCTCGGGGCTTTTTAATCGCACCTCGTAGATTGCCGAGAGTCGGCTTCCACAAAAGCTTCCACAGGAATATCGAAAATATCGAATCTGGTGTTTGTTACTCTTTAACAAAACAGTGATTTATCTTCTCGAGGCCAAGGTAATGATAGTCGGGTCGCCAAAAGTTCACATAAAAGTTGATCGATAAATGCACGATCGCGTCCCCGTAAGATCTGGTGGAATGAAGTGCACCGCTGGTAAGAGTTGTTAATGATACCCGATCGCAATCGGGACGCAGACGAAGAAACCAGCCAAAACCGTACGATAGCCATCGATCCGAGGAACAGAAAGAGGATGCGAAGGAACGCTATTCTTGAAACACGAAAAGTGCAAGATTTTTATCTATATACTGTGGTTTATGAACAAGCGTCGCTAGTAATTGATGATAATGATGACACTACTCCTCCTCCTACTACTACTACTACTAATACTACTACTAGTACTACTACTACTACTACTAATAATAATAATAATCTTTATTGGCTCAGGAGAGCCGCGGTACTGCACAAAGGCAACAGCCCGTCGTACCATGGAGGCCCGCAGTGCAGTGTCTAGTGATGGTGATTATGGGATACAAGATACAAGATAAAAGTGATGGTGGTTATGATATGATATGTACAAGTGCGTTAGGCCTAGCAGCGGTCTTCGCGACGGTGGTCTTCGCGGGGCTGCATATATTCACGAAGCGACATTGACGCAGCGAAATATCTTACGACGTTTATTTTATAGAACTATCTATATAGTTTATTGCCCCGAGATGTTTTCCGTGTCTCAAGACGAAACTTCTTCGTTTACTATTGAGTTCCCGATACGCGGGCCTCACATATTTATGAGCTAGTCTTTTTTTTCTATTCTTAAGCTGAGTTTGGGCGAGAGCGATGCCTATCTTTGCATCTAAAGCGCCTCTTCATACGCTCACGCATTGCAGCCAAAGACACCGAAAGAAAGTAAAGAAAAATAACATAAAAACTTTCAGCCTTTCCACTCTGGTGAAGGAAGACCAGCGAAGCTGTGCTTTTGTGGGAATGAAGTAATAGAGAGTTTTAGTAGACCGTGTTTCCCCCTCCGCTAAGCCTCCGCTACGAAGAAACCGCCACTGCGCCTGCGCGCCGATGGCCTTGGCTGTAAAGCTTCCGGGTAGCGGAGGGGCTGAGCGGAGGGAGAAACACGGTCCACTAAAACTCGCTAATGGCCGGCCGCAAGTCGGCAAGCCAGAGTGGAAAGGCTGGACAGCTAGCGCCATCTATGAGCGACGGCGGTAGCTGTCCGGAGTTTTGTGTCAACATTTGTTTTCCCGCGGACACGATACTGGGGAGACTTGCCCTTAACAGCTCCGCTGTAAAAACACTGCGTCTTTAAATTTAGAGGACGGCGTTCATGTAACACACTGACGAGACGTGACGCCATGCCATTACGTGACATTGTCACGCCACGCAGGACCATGACGTCATGTGAAACTAGATTGCCGCTAAACTCGGGGCTAAAACTTCTCCGCTAGATTTAGCCGGAAAATTGCGACGTCATGTGACATGGCGTCACGTAACAATGTGACGTCTCAGGGTTACGACATCGTCAATTCCCGCTGAATTTAGGGGATAAATTTCCCGCGCTCTTAGCGGGAAAGCTGTGACGCCATGTGACATGACGTTACGTGTCACCGTGACCTCAACGAATGACCGTGACGTACCGTCCAACTAAACTTCTTACCAAAGATTTTCGGAAAAATTTTTACGTCTCAATGACGTCAAAATTTTGACGTCCAATGACTTCAAAGTCATGTGACGTGACGTTGCGCGACATCGTGACGTCGCTATGTCACGACACTGAAGTTTTCCGCTAAATTTAGCGGGCCGCGACGTACACGAAGCGCTCACAAAATACGTTGCAAAACCTCGTAAAAAAAATTGTAATGGATTGGTTTTGACGCGATCGTTCTATAGTTGACAATCTCCTCCCCGGCTCATGAACGTTTCGTATTTTTCTCGTTTGGTTATGGAAAAGCGTATGAAATCTAACCCTTTAATAACGCGCCTCGGCCTGGGACTTTATTCATTTATTGTTTTTTTTTTTTTCTCTTTCACCCGTATGCTCGGGTATAACGACCCCTGCTTAAAAAAAAAAAAAAAAAATCGCGTTTGAGAATAACGTGGAATACCACCACACGCGCGGTGACGCAACATTTCAGTACCGAACAACGCTAAACAAACACAAATAACATATAATAGTAATCAAAATAATAATAATAATAAAAAAGCGGACGAGCAGCGAATTTAGGCGAATCCCATCGCCGTATTTATGGGAGCTCTGGGATACGCTGTAGTGCCGCTCACGCGGGGAGATCCGTTGCACAGAGAAGGATGTGTATATATATATATATATATATATATATATATATATATATATATATATATATATATATATATATATATATATTATATATATATATATATAAGAAAAGAAGCACGCAGACAAAAGGGGGGTGCAAGGCGTGCTGGGTTATTCATAGGTTTCATCGACATATACAAAGAACGTGCTTATAGCCCCGGGCGAGGTGTGTCTACGTCAAACATCGCTGCGGAGTAAGTGCACCGAGGATCACCGTCGCATTTTATTCGGGATTGGTCAATCGCTTCACACCGCAAAAAAGAAAAAAAAATAATGGATAAAAAAGCACCAATGCGGATTCTACGGTTGTGTTTGATGTGGACATCTTTTGATGATATTTTTCCTAGAGGTGTTGGCTCACTCGACACTGAAATTATATATATATATATATATATATATATATATATATATATATATATATATATATATATATATACATATATATATATATATATATATATATATATATATATATATATATATATATAAAAAAAGGAGGTAAATGCTTTAAAAGTACTGCAGACAGTTTTTGTACGACCAATGTGGCAGAAACAGGGAAGCAAGACGCTTAAGACAGTGTCTGCGAATGGTCTTTTGGTACGATGCATTAGTATTGGGACCGCGGACGTGGGCAGCTGCGTCCACGACAGTATAGCACACGTCTACGGTCGCTGTCTCCTCTTGAGGCCTATACACGTTTGCAAGTCCGGTCTGAGGGCGCCGCCATCTTGCCGAGTGGGGTGCGCTTGGGCGCGGCCATAATCCGATTATGACGCCTTAGCAAGGCTTCGTAACCGGGTTAGGACGCGTCCAAGCGCACCCCAGCGAGCAAGATGGCAACGCCCTGAAGCCAGACTTGCAAACGTGTATACATACCGCCCTATTACGGGAGGAACTGGGTCACCGCGGCGCTCTCTTCAGTCGCCACTCAGGTCTCCCACCCGGAATGAACTGCGTTGTTCTCCCTTATAGGGGGTATTCACTGGACGCCATATTTGTGGGTGCTGTTTAGAGCGCATGCTCAGAACGAGCTCACATCAATAGGCTGCTAAGACCGGCACTCTTGACGGTGCGGAATGCACGTTGCAAAAGAACTGTGGAAGCTCGCCATCAGCACGCGCTCAGCATTCGCGCACACAGCTATGGCCGCCAGTGAATACTCCCGCATGGCATCACGACTGGTGCCCCATGCGTGCAAGCACGTGTAACGTGCGCGTGAAGATAGCTTTGGCAAGCTTGAAATCGCATGAGCTTTCCCGCACGAGCAGAGAAATGGCGGCGGCCAGTCGCTTTGCTTGCAATCGTGTATAAGGAGTATTCACTGGGCGCCATATTTGTGGGTGATGTCTAGAGCGCATGCTCAGAACGAGCCCACATTAATAGGTTGCCAAGACCGGCAATCTCGAGGGTGCGGAATGCACGTTACAAAAGAACTGTGGAAGCTCGCCATCAGCACGCGCTCAGCAGTCTTGCACACAGCTATGGCCGCCAGTGAATACTTCCTATAGGAAGTATTCACTGGCGGCCATAGCTGTGTGCGCGACTGCTGAGCGCGTGCTGATGGCTAGCTTCCAGGGTTCTTTTGCAACGTGCATTCCACACCGCCAAAATGGCCGGTCTTAGCAGCTTATTAATGGGGGCTCGTTCTGAGCATGCGCTCTAGACAGCAGCCACAATATGGCGCCCAGTGAATACTCCTTATAGACGCTTTACAGCAGCTGTGCATGGGCGCCGCCATAACTGACCTTCAGTTTTTGTTCCCTCTTATTCCGTTCGCTTGACTTCATCACTTGCACAGCGGGTGAGTAGGCATGCCATTTTATTTTACTATCAGTAATGTGAGCTGGTCTCTCGGCAGTTCTAATTTTAACACCAGTCTGAACGTTCACGACCGTAGCTGTGACCATTTCGAAAATCGCTTTCCGTAACTACGCAGCAAAAACATTAATCGAAAATATTTTAGCTGCACGCCAGCCCTAATTATTGTTAAATAACGTTTTCCAAGCCTTTATTTGAGTAAGACGTTATTGATAGGGGACTAGCTCTACCATCGAAGCTATCTATGTTGTCGTGTTGCCGGCCCGAAATTCGCTCAGCCAGCGATCAGGGCAACACACGTTGTCCAACACAAGTTGCTGCTGTTTTTGTTGCCGAAAGCTGTCATACCGAGGCAACATTTTAGTTGTCGTCCATGTTGTTGTGTTGTTGCCGCGATGTGACAGGTTTGTCGGACAACACAGGGAGCGAGCAACAAGTTGCCCGACTGTTGGACAACGTGTTGTGTTGCTGTTGCCGTCGTGTTGCCTCAGTGTGACAGGGCCTTAAGGCGTGCCCGCGGTTATCAGAGTGCTGTCCAAACAGCTCATTGGCTATTCGCGGTGGACAGACTAGCTTTTGAAACGTGGCAGCTTGCAAACGTCGATAGAAGCGATGTGGCATTATAATTTACTTTTCCTGCCGTGCCAATAGACCTTTCCAGAGATATTTGGCGACCCCAACGTCTGAGTGACGCATTGCGACGTTCAAATGTACGGCACTTGAGATTATCCAGGAATCTAACACGAAGTTGGCCTTGGTTTATCATCTTGAGCTTTCAGAATCCCCTGGAATGGCGGACATATTGGCGAAACAAAATAAGCGATGACGTCCTTTTGTGTTTGCTTTATTTTTTTTTTCTGCGCTCCAAGCTCCCGATGATACGAAAAAATGAGTCGTGCCGGCTTCCAGGAATCGTTCCAGTCGGCACGAGCGTACACATCGAAACAGCTTCACGATTCCCCTCGCCGCGAGATCTCCTGGTATCGTCCGAGAGTGGTCTAGTGATCGATTCGCCCGGGACAGCGGTCAGACAGTATCGACTTCCCTCGCAGGCCAATTTCGTAGGGTGTCCAGACCGCCGACAATTTCGTGGACAAATCCGAGAACAATCGGCGGACGCTGTGGACACTGCGCGCGCCGTGCCCGTGGGAAACGGACCAGGTGGTATCCTCCGTGCACCCCTAAGCAGACAGTGGGCCGTAAGCTACGAGCTCGTTTTGATCAGTCGTAGTTTTGACCTCTTGCCACGTGATCACGCTCCGGCCCCCATACCACGCGCAGAGAGTGGGGGGTCAGGCGATGCGAGGGAAGCCGTCCATTGGTCCGGCGAGTGCGTAGCTTCCACCGCACTATCCGCTTTAAGGGCGAACGGAGCCTTTCTTCCCCACATTTCTACTGTGATCGGTACAAAAGTGAACGCTGGGCTTGCCCTGTCGCCCGTTTCTGCTCTGTCTTGCGACATAAAAATCGATTTCGAGTTGTTGCGCGGTGGCTTTGGGGTCCAGTCGCTCTTTCTCCGATTGGGAGGTCATTTATCTTACGCGGCAGGGAATGAGACTGAAAGGACACAAGGAAGGGGTGAAACCGGCGCGTCTGTCCTCTGTGTGTAGGTTTGCGCGGGAAGTTCGTAGAAAAATGCTTGGACGAGTGAAATCGACGAAGTGCGCAACAAAGGCGTCGCGAAAGAAATCTTACAGGACAGGACGCAATAATAGAGGGGAATCATTTTAGAAATAAACGTACAAAAAAAAGTAGCTAGATTCTAAAAGAATTCTCTCCGCCGCGTTCACGCTGCTAACACGCCATACAGGAGACAACCTGCAGGGGTGTACTACTGTTGATGGAACGCCATTTCATCGAAAGACGTTTTGGAGAGCGGAGCCTCACTTTAGAGAAATACCGTCTATCGAAAAAGGGGACGCTGCTTAAAAATAGGATCCCTTACTTCGCGCGTGTACTACTGGAGATACTTTTTGCGTTGCTTGACACGTTGTGTATACGTCAAACACTCGCTCCCCCCCCCCCCCCCCCCCCCCCCTCCCCCCAACGTGAATTGTTTCGTCGCTGTCGTTTTGGTCGGTCTGAACAAGGCTCTACAACTTTAAAGGGCCACTAAAGCGGTTTTTGGAGAAGCTACTTTTTGGTGCGATAGCGTTAAGGAAGTGTCAGTGAATAAGTATCTTCAGTTTTAGAAGGCCGAACCGCCTATTAATCACGCAGGAATAAAATACGTGCGGACTCTTTTCTGTACTTGCGAGGACCAATGAAATAATTGTAAGTTTGAAAATTTTGGCGGCCTTTGTAAAGTTTCGCTAAAGAAACAATTTTCAGTTCATTTAAATATGTTGTGCATGATAATTTCACAAGACGTAAAATATTTCTAGTTTAGAATACGCGATACTGCAATTATCCTTTCACAAACAAGGGACTACGTTTTCTCCTCCGCGGGGGGTGAATTTCCCGTTCCCTCGGGATCCGCGGAAGCGCGCGTATCACGAACTCTTTCCCTCCGGGTTTTCGGGAAGTGCGTTCGTGTCTGCCCGTCCTCCCGAGGCGAAATTCAACGTGTCGACATCGTTTGACATCACGTACCAGAGGCTACGCTGCGATGCCAAACGTTTGTTTCGTTACGACTTGCCCCAACCGCAATTCGAAGAACGCCCGAAAAGGTCTGCGTTTCGCCGTCCTGCCGAAAGATGAACCTCGGAAAAGCACGTGGTTACGTCGCGCCGGCCGCGAAGACGACACACAGAACCTGCCCATGACGCCCCGTTTCTGTCACGACCACTTCGACCAAAGTGAGTTCTTCTGCGCGGAGGACACGGGTCGTTCACAGCTTCGATGGAACGCGATGCCGACGCTTCTGCTTCCAGTCGAGGACGTGATCGAGGCATCTCCGCCGAAGCGCCAGAAAGTCGTGGTAAGTTAGTTTTCTTTTTTCGCGGCATAGCTTTTGTGGGGAGTTCCGAAAATCTTGGAAGCCACGTGTTCAAAACCAGTTGCAATACGATTGCGCGTGCACGCGAAGCTTATGAGCAGGAGCTGTTTACGTAAAGGGTTTTATTTGGGCAATGAACGAACACAGACATACCGATACCCACGAAAAGCGCAATCGATACGTAATGTATAATAATAGATGATCCCAGCGCCAGGAGTGTCGTCAAGATCAGTTATTTCCTGTTTTATGGAGGGTTAGTCTCAATATTTCAAACTCCGGAAGGTCGCAGCGTAATGTTTTCACAAGCAACAGTGTAATGTCGTTACTGTGCACACTGTGATCCGTCGGCACCAGATGAAATAGAACAGAGGAGCGCGTGAGCGTCTTTTCACGGCAGTCTTTGGCGAAACAATGGTGGGTAGAATATATATGGCGTGCAAGTGCGTGTACTGTTCGCGCATATCTCATGCGTTTGTTTACAGCCGACATGTGCCCACGTGCTCTTGTTTGCCACCTGAGATGAACCAGTGGCAGCTCGTACCTGGCTGCTTTGTCGACGTGTTAATTTCTTGCCTATTCTCTAAGTTGCGCGTTGATTGACACGTTGTTTATGCGTATTTATGTTTTCCCAGAAGCTCGTACAAACGCTCTCATACACGAAAGGCGCATTTTTGTTCACTTGCACGCCGTATTATGCGCTGCTTTGTTTGTATTTTTTTGGTCCCGATAGTACATGTCGCGGCGTACAAGTACGTGAAGCATTGCTTTACAGAAAGAAATATAAAGAAATGACCGGGTTACAAAAGTGTGGGAAATGTGAGACAATTTTCAATTCAGAAAATTGCCCCCTCCCCTTGCTTTGACTGCTTGCCAAGCCTGTACTATTGCAAGCTGTTAGGAGTAGTGACAATCATGTATGCAGAACATATCCCAAGAACTAGCAGTTCTGTAACTAGCAGTTCTGTAACGGCGCAACCTTTTCTCTACAGAAAGGACCCGAGCAGTATGAAGTCCACCCATTCGTCCGGCAGTCTCGTCGTGAAGGCCAGCAGTAAGTGTGGCTGCTGCACGATGCTAGCAGTTCTGTAACGGTGCAACCTTTTCTCTACAGAAAGGCCCTGAGCAGTACGAAGTCCACCCATTCGCCCAGCAGTCTCGTCGTGAAAGCCAGCAGTAAGTGTGGCCGCTGCATGATGCTAGCAGTTCTGTAACGGTGCAACCTTTTCTCTACAGAAAGGCCCTGAGCAGTACGAAGTCCACCCATTCGCCCAGCAGTCTCGTCGTGAAAGCCAGCAGTAAGTGTGGCCGCTGCACGATGCTAGCAGTTCTGTAACGGTGCAACCTTTTCTCTACAGAAAGGCCCGGAGCAGTACGAAGTCCACCCATTTCTCCGGCAGTCTCGTCGTGAAGGCCAGCAGTAAGTGTGGCCGCTGCACGATGCTAGCAGTTCTGTAACGGCGCAACCTTTTCTCTACAGAAAGGCCCTGAGCAGTACGAAGTCCACCCATTCGCCCGGCAGTCTCGTCGTGAAAGCCAGCAGTAAGTGTGGCTGCAGCAAAGGGTGAACCAGCTTATAAAGAAGCAAGTTTGTTTTTACAATACCTACACCAGGTGAGCACTACCAGAAAAGAATGGCATTCCAACAGTTGTGTTTGGATTTCAGGACCACGAGAGACGCAAGCCACGACAACTGATATCACCAGTCAGTGTGGATGTTGGAGGACAAGGAGCACCAGCGAGCAAAGCAAAATATATCAGGCGGCCCCCATTTTTCAATATTTGTTAGCAAGGAGGAGGTGTAACATTTATTTGAAAAAGTCTGGTCAGTATAATTGTCTTCTTCGGTGCAGGTACATCAGTGAAGTAAAGATAATCAGGACCCTATACTTACCAGTGGGCTATCATTTCATGCACTGTTCAATAATGTGACCTCGACCAGCATGTGAAATTGACAACTAAGTAGAAGGACAGGGTCTGTCATTGCATGTCAGGTATTTTCAACATTGATACAGAAAAAATAGTTGGTTTACTGAAAGTGTAATGTATAATCAGTTGAAGCATACTAACGAGCATGTTCATGGCACATTGTTTTGATAATTGTAGCATCTAATACTCTGGCGTTGATTTTCTGTTTCATGTGCTGGCAAGCTGAAGAGGAGTTACCACGATTGCAGCGCTGCTCGCCTGCGACTTTTTAATAAATGGGGTTTTCGGCCAGGAGGTAGACTGGTAATGCTGAGTAAAGTTGTGTATAACTCGGATCACTAAGAGTTATTTTTAATGATACCCAAGCAGTACTGCCAGTCTACACCACGGTTTTCCCCCATCTGAATCATTCTCTTGTTTCACTTTTGTGAGATCTCTCCTGTGTAGACCGGAAGGTTCACTGCACTCCAAATAGTTATAAATAAATGTTGTGAATAACTTGTTTCTGTTTCACATGACTCATCAAGTGAAGGTGGAAGCAGACAGAATGGAACCTAAATATTACCTGTAGGATCCACTGCATCAGGCATTACCAAAAAAATGGATAGAGGGCATTTTCTGCCAATAAAGGAATGGCGAAATAAAATTAAAAATACAGGGTTGTCCACTGTTAGGGTGCACACGGCACTGTGGCACGCCGCAGTTGGCTGCCTTGTAAATTGGCGCCAATTAGGGTGCCGTGTCGTCTGCTACATGAGCAAGCAGCCTTGCTCTGGCGAAGTAATTTTTTCTCATGCGAGACACTTGCTGTGTGCCGGCTGGTTTACCTTTCTCAGAGGAATGAGCTGTGCAGAGCACTTGCAGATCAAAATTTCTAAGTATCATGTGACACCAGGGGTGTAAGAACAGTGCTTGCTTCACTGCAGAACAAGGCCGCTCTGCCGACATTGTAGCAGACGACGCGGGGGAGGCTCGGCCCGTGGCTCTCCCTGAGCCTGCGCACTAATTTGCCCTAACTCGCACGGCGCTCACCTGAGTCTTTGCGGAGCGCCGGCCACGCAGTACCGTGTTCACCCTAAGAGTGGACGACCTTGTAGACCACTCATGTTTGTATATCTCCCCAAAGAGAAACTCGCATGACACAGACATGGCCAATGTTTCCAAAACAACAATCTCATTTTATAACCTTCACAACATACATGATGGACTCTCATATCTTTAGTGCATTTCATAGATCACATGGCACTAATGACACTTTGACAATCAACGAAGGAATTCATGCTTCAACATTTCTAACATCACCTACAATCTGTGCTATTCTATGAAGCGGAGCTGTAAAAACGCTACCGCTACAACAGTAATCACAACAAGAAAACTCGTAATATGCAGCAAAGCTAACCATGGGTCCAGTAATGACCCTAGGCTCACCTCAACCATCAGAATCTCCCTTTTCCCAGACACGGGCAACGCCACACAAAGCCAGGCATGGGTGGGTACTAACCCACGGATTCCTCTTTGTCTGGCCCCTATCCTCCGGCCTGTCCGGCATGGGTGACCCTGACCGGCATAGCCCAAGAGGGTCATTGGGGCACACAAACCCCTCCACCACGGTAAGGTGGGAATCCTCTTGGGGGGGGGGGGGGGGGGGGGGGGCGGGCAAGTAAAAAAATATTCGCAATGTGGCTATATCTTTTCTTACAATGTTTTTACTGACTTCTGTCTCCGTTTATTCTATTGTTACGCTGTCGTGCTATGAAAGTTTGATCCTAATTCCTTCATTTGTTTTCCTTTTGTTGCAGATACATCATGGCCCCTCTCTTGGAAGTTTGCACCAAAGAGGATAAACGAGCGGGGTTCCAGTTTTTGTAGTCTGAAGGTGTCGGTGTCGACACTCAATTCATAGACACTCTGTTGTGCGAGACACTGTTCCCGTATTGTGCCGAAAGTCTTTCATAAAGTTTGGCCCCTGATACACTTTCCCACGACAAAATCCGGTTCACTGCACATTGTTCCTCTTTGGTGCAAACTTCACCACAACAACGAGCAGCGATCCGGTTTTTGTGGTCAGAACGTGTACCAGGGGCCAAACTTCATCAAAGACTTTAGGAACAATACGGGAACAATGTCTCCCACAACGGAGTGTATACGAAACAAGTTTCCACACCTACTGACAACAAAACCGGATCCCTGCTCGTTTTTCCTCTTTGGTGCAAACTTCCAAGGGAGGGGCCATGATCTATTTGTAACAAAAGGAAAACAAATGAAGAATTATGGTCAAACTTTCATAGCAGGATCACAACAGCATAACAATAAAATAAACAAAGACAGAAGTCAGTAAAAATAATGTAAGAAAAGTTATAGCCACATTGCAGATAATTTTTTACTTACCCTCGTATGTTTGAGCCCCCAGAGTGGCTTTCAGTTACTGTGCCGAAAGCCAGAATACGAAGTGTCGGGAAACCTGCCCCTGATGGCCTTCACCACACAGGATGGCAGTGGTCGCCTGTTGTGCTGGCCAAGGCGCCGCCACAGCCACAGGACGCACTGCCGGTAGGCGGCGTAGCGGTTGCGCCTGAAAGAATAACCACAATAATTTTCTGTAAGACGCAATACCACAAACTTTTAAAACTGCAGATTTTGGGCTCTACCAGCAGAGACAAAAAAAGTGCTGCAACGAGCCCTCGTGCCTCGAGCAGCAACCTATCTAAAATAACCCGAGGAGCAGAGCAAGTTCTAGATTGTGTCAATTCTTCCCACAAATTCAAGTGACATGTGTGAACATTATATTATGTTGCTAATTGAACCGCAGTAGTGTATACTCCATGTACAAGAAAGTAGCAGCGGTTATGGGGCACAAGTGCAACCATTTTTGTGTTGTAGTTCTGCATCGTGTAGTAATGGGCCATAAACCATCACAAAGAACTGTTAGAAAAAGTCAATTCCAACAGACCAGATGATCAAAGACTAACATGCACAACAATATGCACGTCACAAACCCTCAAATGTGTGGCAGCACTGTTCATGCTGACTCGATTGAACTACTGCATCTCTGTGGCAAAGAACAATCTTATAACAGCCAGAATCGGAGAAAAACCAAAGCAGATGTTACAATAGCTTGAATTGCAGGAAAAGTTCAATGAGAACAATTAGTGCCCCCAAGAGTGAACGAGTTACCATGTTCAGGGCACAGTAAAGATTTGATCACATTCCGCCGTGATCACCATTTTTAACGACACAATTGCAAGCCCGCCGCTGCTACCGAGGAGAAAATGGATATACCAAAACTGCGAAGGCATCCCACAGGGGGCACGAGTAGCGCAGCAGTCAGAGGCGAAACTTGAGCGCACTACTCCAATGGGTTCACACAGATTCTAGCAGTGTACCCTGAACGTAGCGTTTATGCACGTTGTGCTGACATTTGTTACGGAAGTGACGCCCGTTGGGTCCATAGCGTGAACGTAATATTAGTGATAAGTAGTGATGGGACAAATCACCGGAAATTTGGATTTGGAAATTTCTGAACTTCCCGCGATTAATATTCGGCAGATTCAGAGATTCGTCGCTGGTTGCAGACGGCAGTGCGAAAATAGTCGTAAACCTCGCGAATGCGGTCAGTTGTGCTTTTCTTAGGTACTATTACTGCATATAACCAGATTTCGTCTTGTTTACTTTAACGTATGGTATGTTTTAAACTGTCATTCTAAACCCTGGCATGCGCCAAGGTGAGCCTCACCAACGCACGGTCTCGGTTTCTGTGCGGTTTCGCGGTGATCGGTAAAATGTACAAAAATCCTGTGTATTATACATAATGTGGCGCAACGCATAAGAAATATATATTCAGGCAAGGAAATGATTCGTCTCCTTCTAGAGCTGCGTATGTCTGTACCTGTAATGCGCGAGAGCGAGATGAATGTTGCTCGTCACAACTTCGACCGCGTCCCGGCACCGGTGGCGAAGAAAAACGTTGCACTGTCGTTTCTCTGTTCTCGGCAGCACGTTTTCTATACGCCTCGCAAGTGGGCTCATTTTCGTCTTCTGCGCATGTGAAAGGAAGTGGCGGTGATGTCAGAACGCCGAGCCCTGATTGGCTGATTGTGACCCCCTATCTGAGCGTCGTCTGCTCCTTTGCAACGCCGTCTGCTCGCAACGTCGTCGTCGTCTGTCTTACCTTTCCTGCGACTTTCGGAAGTGCAGGTCTTTACGAGCGAGCTCGACTCGCCTTTCAGAGAAGGCAGACGAAATAAATCGAGCGGTACGTTGTTTTTAACAACTAGCAGACACGCATCAAGGAGAGAAGTCAAAGGACTCACTGGCGAGGTGTCCCGAGGCGCCGAGGTTTGTTTGCTAAGAAACGAGAGTGAGCGTGTTAGTGTCCGCAAGTTCCCTCCCAAATACTTTTTCCCTCCTTTCGTGTGCGGCGAGACTCCTCACTCTTTAACGGCGTCGGCGGGTCGGCGCAGTTAACATTGTCTACTTTACTTCTGCTAGTCAAAGCGATGGCTGCTTTACCTTTCCTGCGTCTGTCGGAGATTCACCGCTTTTTAACCCCCGAGAGTCACCGCTGCCTCGGAAAACAAGGAGATGACAAGAGGAAGAGATTGAAGGGTTCACAAGGGTCGCGCGGGCATATTCCATTCAGCACGCCAGCCGGTCGTGGGCAGACGGTCTTGGCCAAGGACCGTCGGAGCACCACTGTGCCTGCTAGGCCTATCTGCCGAGTTCGCTTACTCGGGGTCGGTGGAATCGTGGCCGTTGGAGCATTTCCCGGGTGTTCGTGGATCCAGCGCTCTTGTTCGTCGTGATTTATTTCAAGTACTTTTTACTCTTTTTCTTGCTGCTTGCAGTCGGGACGCGTCAGAAGAGCACGTACAAAAATAAATGTCCGTTGATCGTCGCAACCAAGTAACTGAGCGACGCTGTCGGCCATGCTGAGTTGATCGTCGTAGGATTCCGTCGTAACCTGAGCAAAACTTACGATAATTTCGTTTCGTGAATACGAATTTGTTCTCACGTTTTGTCTTATGCACTCTTTTGGCGTAAGATGGTTTTGCGAATCTGGCCCCTGCACTTCCGAAAGTCGCACGAAAGGTAAGACAGACGCAGACGACGTTGCGAGCAGACGATGCTCAGATAGGGGGGTCACGATCAGCCAATCAGGGCTCGGCGTTCTGACAGACGAACTTGCCCTCCGCATACGTGAACTTTATTTGATGAAAAAGAAACAACACAGGGGTGTCCAACGCAACTTCATTGCTTGTAAACAAATAACTAAATCCGGTAGCATTAACCAGGAGTTTCAGATTGTTTCCCATGTTCCGATAGCAATACCTGAGTGGACACTCGTTGGAGATAATCGAATCGAACATACTCACTTGTGTGGCATGTGCCACTATGACAGTAATTATGGGCACGAAATGTGTCCTACCGAACAGCACGTATGGCATTATTCTCTTGCGGCGATGAAAACATGCGCTTGTATTTCTACGAGCGGGCACCAAGCATGCCCATTTGGGTCGTAATTTGTAACCGAAACCAATTTTCCCCGCAATGTCTGGCTACCGTTCTCGACAAACATCCGAAATAATATAAACAAAGTGTAACATTTTATTTAATACTGTGACATTATATTACAACATTATTTTGTGCACTTCGTACAATTTAGTGAATTTAATACCACGAAAAGTTGAAACACTCAACATGATTTGGCTACCATGGCAACGCTCCGAATCTTTCCGAATCTTCAGATTCGGCTCCGATTATCGATTCGGATAAAGATTCGTCCCATCACTAGTGATAATCTAAACTGAGCCAACCAGGTCTCACGAACTTGTTCTGAAGCAAGAGATACTGATGCAGCAATCGAGGTTTTGAACATTTAACTTTATGATGACCCACAACTTCACAAAGAAACACGGCACGAAACGCAAGTAAAACATGCGATGCAACCACTAATGAGACTTCACATTGAAAAGTAACGTGCGTAACGCTCACCGAAACATATAGTAAAGTAGCTGTCTAACGTTTTACTGCTGGCGCCCGTTTGCAAGTTCACCGAACAGCAAATTACGGCGTTGAACTCACTCGTGCGCTGTTGTGCCCATTCCGTCCTGGCGGTAGTGGCGCATCATGAGGTAGGCGACCTCCAGCACCCCCGGATTCAAGCACACAGTCTCGAAATCCGGGTTGCTTGTTAGGCAGCCAGGTTGCCTCGACGCGGCGGCGGGGTACTCGCGGCAGCAGACGCACTCGTCAGCTGTCGGCATCTGCGCGCAGCATCCGCACTGGCACCTTTGAGAAAGAAAATAAAAAGAGAACAAGCGTAAATAACCCGTACAGCGGTAAAATAAACAGCGTATCACCCACCAGTCGGTGTTGCCAATCCGCCCCGTCTCGTCGAAGGCGCCGTCTTCGTCCTCGGACATGGCCGCCGGCTCGTCCTCAGAACCCGAACACGACTCCGAAGCGCTGCTGTCGTCCACATCGCACGTCGGAGTGGCGTCGTAGGAAATCATCCCCAGATCGGCTGTCCGCCGAAGAATGTCAATCTCTAGCGGCGTCAGGTCCTCGAGCGTACAGAACTCCGCCATGATCGAAGCTCGAATGACAAAGAAGTTCGGCCGGCGCGGCTACCTAGGGATCACTGCGCGCGACGGAACGTCGTCCAACGCCATTGGCCCGAGATCCTTTTGATTAGCGTGCGAGGACCAATGTAAGTGATTTCGTTTTCGGATGGATCCGAGGTTTGGCGGCGTTCAATTACATTTTTATTAAAGAAATAATCACCGTATGACTATATTTTTTGGTTTTTAGGGGTACTTAGGGCGTCTAGATTCAGTTGTCATCATCAAAACACGAACTCAAAAACCGCTTTAGTGCCCCTTTAAGCCACTTCTATAGCAGTGCCGCCCAAAGTTTGAGTTTCTTTTTTATTTCTGTTTAGCGTTCTATTAAGTGATTGCATTATTTGGTAGGTATCGTGTACCCGCCTTTTTATTTCCAGCAAGAGAATGATGAGTTCCCTGTTTCGCCAGCATACTTGAAATCCTTCCCGACCGAACGCCTTTATAAAATCGGCGAACGATATTTCGCAGTCCGGAATCTGCGCGTGCCCCTGTGGACGATTCTAGAGAAAGCCTAGTTTGCAGAGAGAGCCCTTCTCGAACCACGGGGAACCTTTGCGATTCAATGGCGGACGCCTCCGGCGGAGACTGGTCGCAAGTGCGCATGCGCTGCATTTTCGCGTGGCGAGGAGGAAAGCAGGCGGAAAGGCGTAGACGCTCTCAGATGACCAATTCGCTTTCGTCACCTCCTCGCAGCTCATACCGCAAACGCGGCCCACAAGTCACGTGACATGCACGATCGAGCAGTTGGAAACCTTCTGTAATACGGGCTCTCTAGTCGATTCCAGCGAAATCGGCGGCACCTGACAGAAAGCTGTGGTGCAATGTTTCGCTCGCCAGCCCTCTCGAGCGAATCAGATACTCACGGCGCCTGGCGGTCTCAAACAGGAAGCCGTGAAAGACGATTCAGAAACATTCGACAAAAAGCGGAAATATATAGGCAGCACGGTCCGAAGGGACTTCGAAAATGCCCGTGAAACAGGGGCCAATAAGATCAGAAACAAAATACTCAGAAGCGCCAGGTCCTTCCATCGTTTTTCGTCCGTGCCCATTTGGCTCATCGAAACCCGATGGCTTCCCGGCCCGGTGGCGTACGTTGCGTTGAGCAGTCCGTTTCAAACGTTACGATGTTCCGCCGCGTATGCCACCAGCGCTGCAGTGGCGTAACTAGGGGGGGAACAAGTGCCCTGGGCGCCACTTGGGAGGGGGAGCCGAGCCGAGTAATAATAATAATAATAATATAATGATGATGATGATGATGAGGATTTCATTATCACTATCATCATGAGGGGCGCGAAATTTCATTTGCCATTCTTACCGAAAAATTCGGTATAACTTTTCACTATCCGGATTATGGAACCGGAAATTTGTTTCTGGAAATCTGAAATCCAGATTGCAGACAAAGAAATAATTTCTGAAAACCCAAATTCCAGATAGATTCTAGATAGAATCCAGATAGATTTCCGGTTCCATAATCCGGATAGCGAAACGTTATACCGGATTTTTCGGTAGGGATGGGCGCCGTCATATCTAGTTACGCCACTGCAGCGCTGTGAACGCAACCTATGATTACGCACCCCGCACGTCCCTCCGACCCCTTCCAAGTGGTCACGTGACACCCACTCGGCATTGGATTGGCTTGGATAGCTCGCTTGGATGGCTCGATGTGATTTTTAGTCGAATTCAAAAGCGTGCGAAAATCATAATAATAGAAATTAAAGGTTTCTTTCGAAATCGTCGAAAAAAGAAAGAAAAAAAAAACGCATCAAGATTGGGTGATGTTTTCAAAGCGAGAGAGCAGCGGTGAAGGCGGCACCCAATGGAGCAACCCCCGTCTCTCTAAAAATGAGCTCAAACTCGGCAAGCCCGGAAACCGTTCCGGCAACAGCCTCACGTCCGGGCCAAACGAGCGCGGCTGTTAGAATGGGAGAACCGATCTTTTGTAGCGAGTTGCGAGTTAAAAAAAAAAAGGACGCTGCTGCGTTTGCGAAAAGAGAAGGGCACGTGCCAGTCAGTCGAATGCTGCTCTAGACGGCGACATGGTGGCTGTGCACCGGTATATCCGGTGCACAGCCGTTTGAATACGAAAGCTAAACGCCGGACTCCGGCGCACCGCAGTTGTAACGCGTTCAACGAGTGCGGTGGAAACAAAGGCGGCTAGATTTAGGCCACAAATCCTACCAACCACAGCTCGGCGTCCTGACCTCCCCGCGCTCCCTCGACACCTCCTCTCTCTCTCTCGGCGCATATGCGTGCACGAGAGACGCCGATCAAAGTGTGCGAAGCATAAGGCGCATTAAAAGAACACATCTGCGTGTGCAGTCCTCCACCATGCCGCACACCAAAGATACACCCATAAGGGTGTAAATCAGCTTATCCCAGGGTCAGGACTCTAAGAGTGTTACAGCAACACTTTTAACGGTGAACGCACCAAAAATAACGTGCTGGCAACCTTAGCGGACTCCGAAGGATACTGTTTTACGAGCAACAATTTTAGAAGCAAGAAGTAACACACATACAGCTTTTCAGACGCAAAGAAACAGCGAATGACGCAATGAATCCTGCACGAGAGAGGAATAACGTTTTCGCTGACCGCTCCATTACCTTACATATACTCGAGGATTTTAGCGACACTCGCTCGGAGGTGAGCATCCCCGCAAACGAGGGTTATGAATATGTCGTTTCGTTCTCGCCGATATCTCGCGTAAAGCATCGTATATCTAAGTTGAATGTATCTTCAAGTGACACAGGCGATAATCATTCGACATAGTTTCTGAAACAACCTCCGCTAAAACTCTCTGATGCAGTGCGACGAACAGTTGGTCCGTCTTCGCCGCAGCCCCGGTTTCCACACCCTTTTTACATCCTTCAGAAAACGAAGGCTGTTCTATGCAACAGAACCCTAGTTTGCGATTACAATAACGAGTGTATACCGGCGCACATATCTCGTTATTGTATGTCCGCAACGATCACTATAAAGTAAAAAGTGAGATGTAATTTCCGTTCTGGAGGCTCGTTCGCTCAAATTTGTTTTCTCTCGCTTCGGGACAGAACATCGCGGAGAACTATGACTATGAGGTGAAGTTCCACACGTGACAAGAAAAAGGCTATAGCCGAAAACAACGGCCTGCAAATCCAATGGCCGAAGAATAGAAGTGCCGCCGAGAATGACGGTGATATGGGGGCAGTCTGGAAGAACGTCTTCGTCCATGCATAAACCACGCAAACGGCGTTGTTGCGCCGCAGATCGAGTGGCCGTTGTTGTAATTCAACTCGCGCTTGGGGTGCACGGCAGGCACGCGCGTCCTCGATCACTGGCCAAAAAAGACGCGCATGCCCAACCATAGGCCCAACTCTCGGGCCAGGCCTAAAAGATTCAGCCGTTTCGGGCTGCTGTCTCGATGCTGTTGCTGTATAGCAGCTTGTGCATCCTCGGCTGTTTTGTAAATAACGTCTGGAATCATTCATGCCGCCCGTGCGTTCCACGCCCACTCTTGAAACAACACGATCCCCCCTTGAGCGTACGGGGATGATTCGCTTTACTGTTGTTTCTTTCTCTTCATCTTCTTACAGCTCTGCGTCTGCGGATCTAGCGGAGAACGTGTGGGATGTACGAGGAATTTCCCAAGGGCGGCAATACGTGCGAGGTACAGCAAGAGCTGCGAGCACGCTTGGGGAGCATTACGCGCCTTGGCGTAAGATGGAGGGATACTAAGCGAGAAACTTGTTTCGAGAAGAAGTTTTCGGAGTTTCATCATGCTCTCTGCCTAGGACGTCAGGGCTCAAGCTAACCGCGCATAAAGAATGAAAACAAAAAAAGACAAAAACAAACACGGATAAACGGTTGTTTCGAAAAACTTTAGCCATATTTTGAGTGCACTTATAGTCGGACAATACGCAGTGTAAAAGTACGCATACCCGGAAATCAATGATCTGTTATCATTAACTTTGTGATTCCTACATTACACCTACCGACTTGTTGATATATCTAAGATTCGACGGCATTGCACCTGCCACTGTAGTATTCAATTAGGCTTTCTATGATGATTTATCGGCTAGAATAAAGAAAACAGTCCATTATTTCTTACATGTACAGCTCTACATACTAGTTCGCAATGCCGCGATGCGTCATGCTTGTTTACGTCACTTCCCTTCTCCTGATTTTACGTGCGGATACAAAATAATCACCGCAAAAAAAGGCAACTTTATGGTAGAGAAGTAAACGCCGAATCATGTCACAAGTAAACGCCGATTACTATATAGATACGTCAAAGGCATAAGTTATTCAAATCCACGAGGTGGTTATCAGCACACGGCTCGCTTTGCTCAGCCAACACGGTCTAGGGTTCTGCGCCAGCGGTCGCTTACAGAAGCGGAACCACCGAAACGCAGTTCACCTAAGCCTCGCCTCCACCTTTCTTTCCCCCCGTAAACCCAGGAGAGGCTGCGGCGCCTAGAAAACAAAAGGACGGAGCCGCGTGTAGTTGCCGAAGATTGCGGTTGCGACGTGCTTGAAATAGGCCAGTCAGGATGCCAGAAGTTTCCCCGTGTGTTTGCTTCACAAGTATTTTCTTTTTCAACTGGAGCCGCTAAATGAGCTATAGCCAGCAGAGTGAGAGTATACACGGTTATACTCTGTCTCGTTGTTCCTCGGCAAATGGAGAACGAAAAGCTTCACATTGCGTATACCGACGGCTTCGATATGCGCTACGTATACGAGCGCAACGCACACATATTGGAGCATGACGCAGCGAAAAGCCTGATACTTCTTCGCAGCAAAAGCGCACACCGGTGTCACATGGTCAGGTTCCGATTGGCCCGCCAGGGCCGTAGCTTCCGCCGTACTGGCATGTTATGCGATCACGGCTTCCTGCTCTACCCAATGTTTCTCGCTTCAGATGCTAGGCTAAGCGGCGCCACCGGAGTAATAGCTCACGTTTGAACAATGCAGCCGCCACTCCCATGGCATACCCAATGTTTCTTGCTTTAGTCGCTAGATAGTGGCAAACCAAAAAGCATTGCAGGTAGCCTATAGGCTTAGAGTGTCGGCGCTTCATTTCTGGACGTTCTTGTGGACTCTGCCATTTTGGTTTTTAAAGCAGAGCTCTGGCGCAACTGACGATCGTTCGGACTCGAAAATTGGACTCTGTAGATGCAATGTTGGGAAACTCGGGCGATATAGTTTTGCTGCGCCGTAGACTGTCCACTCTTCAGAAAAAAAGAAAAGAAAGGACACGTTTTTTTGCGATTTTAGACAACTGGCAACAATGATCTTCAGCACAAAGCTGTCCGTTACTCAGAAGTGCAGGTTATTAAAGTGGCTCTAGCTTCCCAATAGACTTAACGGTCCGCTGCAACACAGTCGCCGTGTCACACGTCCCAGCTTCGCGCACCAGGTGGCGTGACCTGGTAGACGAAACCCCATTGGAAAACAGAAAGAGAACAAAGCACACACACACAGAACAAAAAATCAAGACGAAGCTTTAGAGCCAGGTGCCCTTGTTTTGTCTCGTATCCACGTCGGCGCTCCGCGTGCCGCTACTGACCACCCGTGCGTTCCTGGCCGCAGCCGTGCGTTTATGTGCCATGCACGGAGGAACAACAGTCGTTACGGACAGAACAACATCATCACTTCGGCCGCACACGGCTGGGCGCCCGCGCCTGCGCAATGGAAATGCAACCGGGGCGCAACTCTGGGCACTGGGCTCGTTTTCTGATGGCTACCCGTAAGTGAGGTCACGGGACCGACTACGCGGGAAAAAAAAAACAGAAAAACAATTAAGGAAATTAAAGCGTTGCAGGCAGATGAATGCCGTAATTCCGTCCTCTCTTCAAATATTTCAATTCCACTCCGCGCGCAAAAAAAAAACAAAACAAAAAACAAAAAAAAACGAGTGAAGATGTTTGAAATGTATGTGACATGAACCAGACTCGTGCATTCTAAAAGCAGCGCGTAAAGTTCGTTCTGGGGAAGGTCGTGTTTAGCGACAAAAGAACAAAATGACAGGCGAGGTTTACGTCTGCCGAGAAGAATCGGCTGGAACTCTACAGGTGCTTTTTCCCAACGTGGCCTCAAAGGATCCCTCTTGCGGGTGATTTAACCGCCGCGAGCGATACCTGCATTCAGCAGCAAACCGGAGGTTGGGTGAAATTAAACTGCCAAGCAACCTGCGCAAAAAGAAAAAAAAGTTGAATTACGCGCGTTTTTTTTTTTTTTTTTTTCCCTTTCAGTTTGGATCACATGTATTTGTATGGCGTGCGAGTTCGAATCGCCGGGACTACGCGCTATTCCTGGCCGGCTGCTTTAAGCCTCGGAACTCGTGCGTCGAAAGGCTGGACCGAGTACGTTGCTACCGTTAATGACAGAGCGCCGTGGCACGCTTGGCGCCATCTATCAGGGAGCGCTGGAACCCTGACGATCTCTTTATAACTGAAGGTTTCTGCAGTATGCCGTATCTAATATACACGCTACACTCTAAAAACGTTTGTGTGTCTGCTTTCCCACACAACACTCGGAGAGCCAATCACCGCAACTTACGGAGGTAGCCCTGCGAATGACGATACCGAAACATATGTTTAGACCAAAAAGCGCAGTCTGAGTTGTGACATTAAGCAATGCAAAACGTCACGCTTGCATTGCTTAATGTCACAACTCAGACTACGTTTTTTTGTCTAAACATATGATTCGGCATTGTCATTCGCTGAGCTGCCTCTGTAAGTTGCGATGATTGGCTCTCCGAGGGTTGTGCGGGAAAGCAGACGCACGGGCTTTTTTTAGAGTGTATCGGTATGAGAAATGGTCGCTTATATCATTGTAAGAATGATTTCAAGCCCATCGGGAATGAACGAATCGTAGAAGAATTAGGAGGTAGAACACGCAGGTCAGAAATGTTCCAAGGGTACCCGACAGATGGCGCTAGTGTGTCTTAACCCCCAGAGACGTATATTGGGATAGTTTGGCCAGTGGGTGTGGCGACGAAGGCGCCGGAGAGGAGGAAAGTAAATGAAAGGAAGGGGAGCGCCGAAGGAGCGAGAGAGAAAGAAGGGAGCAGAGAGGAGACGACCGCCATTTTTTCGCAACGCTGTCGGAGAAGAGCACTGCTCAGGCTACGCGTCGTCAGCTACGGGCCGACTTATTTTTCGCCCGAATAAAAGTTTGCGGCCATACGTCGAGAAAACTTGATTTATTAGCTTTTTAACCCACCGAGGAATAACAGTATATAATTTTCTTGCCAGAGCCAGCGATATAAAAGGAAATAATCCAAATTAAGATGCAAATCACATGCATTCCGCCGGGAGAATGAACGAAAATGGCGGCCCTCCCCGCTCAGCTGGGAGCAGCCGGGAGTTGACGCGCATGCGCTCATTCCTCTCGCTCTGCGCCGCGTGCTGATTGGCTCACTCCGGAGGAGAGCGTTACGGCGGCGAGATCATAGACTGACCAAACTCTCCCCATATACGGCTCTGTTACCCCTATTACTCTCGTCCTAAGCAGTCGCGAGCCAGTATCAACGCACTTTTCACACTCCAACGCAAATGTTTGACCAGTCTTAAAGGTCCATTCTCGCTGTTGCGTTTGAGTATACGTTACCTTGATGGCACGTACATTGATGAAACGGCTGTGAGTTACGGGGGGGGCATATCGCGCGCGGTATGGAGGTGGCAACCGTCATATTTGAGCAGCTTGGTGCGCAGCATTCCAAGCGCGGAGTGCCGCGTAAGTCGC
>JABSTQ010002984.1:0-22650 GCA_013358835.2 Ixodes persulcatus
ACCGTTGTACCGGATCTTCATGGTATCTCACATAACCTGAAGAAAGTGGGAAGTAGAGTAGGTGTTGAGGCTGTGTTTTCGGCACCTAATAAGTCGGCAGGGCTCTGCAGAAAAGTAAATTCAGATGTTAACAACAAGATCGTGTGCACTAAGAAACACCAAAAACAGTTCGTTTCTTGTGTGCAGTGAGTGGTCTATTCAATTTATTTATCTTGCGGCCGTCGTTATATAAGACAAATGGGAAGATGCTCAAACGATCGACTGAAAGAACATCGATACAACGTTTTTAAAATCGTGTCAGAGCACTTAGGCGTGCACTGCAGAGATTGCGGGTGCATTCGTGCCTTCGATCGATGCCAAGTGGATTTTAAAAATAAGGACTGAGTGACGCGGGAAATAATAGAAGCACGTGATATTGCGCGACTGGGTCCTGATTGTGTTAGTGCCCCGTCGCTCGTACTTTCGGATAAGTAGCGGCAGTTCTGAGAACGATGAGGGCAAAGCAGTGACAATGGTGTATTGAAAACGTGAGATGTTATCTTTTGTGTTTTTCCCTTAATTTTTTTCTGGATGGAAGTTTGCTATTTATAACAGACGCCTACACGAATAAATCTTCAGTTGAAAGTCAGCGCTGTGTCCTGTGGTTTCTTCTACGTCGTCATTGTCTTTGCGCTGTTTTGTCTTTATCATGTCTGCTTACCAACTAGCCCAAGCGTCTACGTTAATTTACATTTAGAAATTTTTTTTCAAAATTTTCGGGTTTCTAAAATTGTCCGTTCATTAAAGGGATAATGAACCAAACTTTTGAGCCCACAAAACAAGGCTGGACGAATACGCGGGGCGCTGCAAAACCCCAAAACATCACTCATACAGCGATATCTCTAACGGACCGCCGTATTGTTTTTAGAAGAAATGCGCGATTGAACACGGCCGACGGTGCCGACGAGTCAAGGCACGTCACGTTTCTCATTCCCTCTCCCCCTCGCTATGTCCCGTCGAGCTGGTGAACCGAAGCGAGGAGGAGAGAAGCGAGGTTGCTTCCCCTCATTCTCAAATTTTCCAGGGGGATAATGGCGTCAAAGACCTCAATTGATCGCGCCCTTCTTTTCCAAAAGTACGGCCATCCTTTTAAGATCTGGATGTATGAGTAATGTTTTGGAGTGTGTAGCGTACCGTTCAACACTTCTGCGGCCTCATTTTGCCAACTCTAAATTTCGGTTCAGTATCCCTTTAAGGTTTATTAGAACTGACAAACAAGTATATCAAAAATTTGAAAATCCAACGTTTCAAGGGGGACTCGGCCCTTTGATCACGGGGGACTGTTTTTGTCCTTGTCATCGTCTTCCAAGGTGGGTGGTGTAATCTCTTTCGAAGTTTCTTGTGTTTTTCAAATCGTCAGGTGCGATTGTTTCACTTTAAATTCAAGGTGTATTGTGTTGCATTTCAAAGTTCAGGGTGTGTTTTGATGTTGGTTTTTCACGGCGCCTACCGCGTGACGTGTTTTAATCCAGAAATGTAGCTGCTTGGTACCTGCAGATCATATCTAATTTTCATTAAATAAAATAGCTAAGTTCGGGCTTTCTGGTGATGACAGAGTCATCGATATATCTTAAATAGGTCCCACTTACAACTTTTCGAACTTTGTCATAAATGATTGAAGGGACATAGCGTGTTTTCTGTCATCTGTCGGGAATCACATGTTTGACCTCTCAGTAATTTGTTACCTGTCAAAATACTGCACAAAGACTTGTTTGTGAAACTCTCAAAATATATTCATTACGCTAAATTAATTTCAAGATATCATAATTTTTAAAGGAATTAAGAGTTGGACTATCTTCCTTTGATGATTTTTGTCAGTTTGGGAATATTTTAAGTTCGACTTATTGCAGGCATTGTAATGACCTTGACATCACCGGAAAGTGTTAAAATAGCTCTTGTTACTGAACACAAACTCAATATGATATGCTTAAAAAAAGTTACATATTGTCGCGAGTGACAAATGATGGGACGGCAAAAAACTAAAGGAACTAACGTTTAATGGCGAACTCTTTACACTACAAGCAAAAGTGCAATGACTGACAACAATAACAGAGCGTCGTGGGCGATGGCGTCGGCAAGGATGCTGTCACGAGCGCTGGCGAGACTGACACCAGTTTGTCACGCAAAGCTCCTTATGTACACGCGTGGGCTTCTAGAACTATCGGCGTGGAAGGCTTGGGGCGAAGAACTTTGGGACCTCGAAGAAATAACATAATTCTCGAATGCACCCGAAAGCGACAATTACGAGTCGAGCACGATACCCATTCGGCCACGGGCGTGCTGCCTACTTGGCTAGCCGCGCGCGCGGCATTACTCCCCCCTTTAAAAAGTGCAGCGTCCCCATGTAGCACAAAACGAAACAGAGCAAAACAAAAAGAAGCGGTGCACTGAAGAGTAACCTGGACCACGAAACGCCCACAGTCCTATCGAGTGTAGGACGGCTCGAGACGAACGACACCGATTGCGACCCTCGGGTAGCTGTCGGCGTTGTGACAATGTTTCCGTCCCGTCGGGAACCACTTCGTAGTTGAGACCTCCCAGCTGTCGAACGACCTTGTATGGTCCACAGGAGCGATTGAAAATTTTCTCGTTGAGGCCACGACGTGGTATTGGTGTCCACACGCACACTCAGTGTCAGGGCTAGACTTGAATGTCGAGCAAACGAAGGCTGTAGCGGCCATCGTCGATACGTTGCTGTTCTTGGATCCAGACTTCTGCTCGCTGCGCAACTCCCTGGGCGTCGCCACTTTCGTCGCCAGCTGGCTCATGAGGTAGCAAGGTGTCAAGCATCGTGGTCTCCTGCGACCATGCACCAGATGGAATGGTGTAACAGCAGTGGTTTCTGACGTGAGTCTTGTCTTTTCACGGTCCCGCTCACCGACTTCGTTCTGCCAATAGCCACTCTTCAGGTCATTCGACGAAACATATTGGGTGTGGTGCAGCCGGTCCGGGGTGACGGCGACTTTGGGTCAGCGTGTAGACGTCCTTCTTTGTCACGGCGTTTAGTCGACGAAAGTCTATGCAGAACCTTGAAGTCCCATCCTTCTTCTTTACAAGGACGACCGGCGACTACCACGGACTACTTGAAGGCTGGATGATGTCGTCAATGAGCAGTTCTTGTACTTGTTCTAGGGGGAGCTCCCATTATTTTAAGGAGACTTGGTACGGCGACTGGCGTACAGGGAAAGCGTCGTCGTAGGTAACATTGCGGTGCTTCGCTAGCGTTGTATGTCACACCCTTGAGGAGGTGGCAAAGCACTCAATGAACTCGCCGAGTAGTTTAAGCAGGCGTTGTAGTTCTGTAGCAGAACGTTTCAGATCGATGTCTAGTTCCGAGGGTGGCATTCTCTGGTGCTGCGATGAAGACGATTCTTCCGAGAGTGCAGTGATGGCGGCTGAGTCCTGAAGTTCCTCGATGTGGCTCAAGGCGGTACTCTTAGTAGTGTACTGTGGCTCTTGTCGGAAGTTTGTAACAAGGATTTTGCCGCGCCCGTCTCGAAGGCCTGTTACACTCCTTGCGACTCCGAGCCCCCTCCTAGAAGCAATTGGCCCCTGCCTTCTAGCAGACCTCCGACGCAGGAAGCTTCATTGGTCCCAACAGGCGCAAAAACACTTGAGCGCGGCGTCAGGTTTTCATCGTCGGCAAGGACACGTTCCACGGATGAAGTCGTTTTTGTTTCCTCCGGTGGTGGGACAAGTTTTTGTACGTCAGCCTGTTCGCTCTCAGATCAGTGACAGCGCCGTACTTGCACAAAAAGTCTATTACAAGGATAACGTCTCTCGTAAAGTCCTGAAGAGCGACAAACTTCACCGGACGTGTTTCGACATGAATCTCGACGCGAGCGGTGCATCTTCCGACGGATGTGATGTGGTGTGCTCCAGCGGTTAGTATCTGTGGGCCATCCCACGGTATCGTAACTCTCCGAAGGCGCCGGCAGAGCTTCCCACTCAGAAGCGAGTAGTCTGCTCTTGTGTCGATGAGTGCCGTCGCGTCGTGGCGGTGGATGACTATGTTGAGGTTGCTCGGCACCGTTGCAGAAGCGTTCTTCCGTGGCGTATCATCGTTAGAGTGGGATACCTACAATATTTGGATAGGATCTTTACTTCGTCGGTGAACGGCAACTCCACCTCCCGGGTTTGCCGCGCTTAGTTTTCCCGGTGTGGCATGGAGGACAGGCTTTGTCGGCGCGAACGGTGAAGTGTTAACTCTGGACGTCGCGAGGACAGCGAACCAGATCCTTCGGGTGAAGCTAACATCGAGGACGACCATCGGCGCAGGTACTCCTCGATGTCTTTCGGCAGCTCACCAAGGCGGAACCAAGGGTCCTTCGGCGCGAATTCTCGCAGGCCCATCTGGTGGAAGCTGCACCACCGGTAGACTTGGCCGGCCTCTCCGCAGTGGTAGCAGATAGGGCGTCGGCTAGCCGTTCGCCGCACGTTGATCTCTCGGGGTGGACAGGGCTCCTGGCGGGCGTGTGGGACTGTGTCGCAATGCAGTCAAGCATACAGCGGCATATGGGTGAGGCGGTGGCGGTGGCCGTCGGGCCATTGCGGCTTACGACAACTTTGGCTCCTCAGTGGCTGCCACGCAGTCTGGAGCCTACGGTTCAAAGGCTCGCTTTACTTCTTCCCGAACAATCTCTACGACGAGGAGGGAGGCCGGGCGTCCAGCAGTGGGTAGCTGTTTTTTTGGCTCTTCCCGCACAACGTTGCGAAATCTCCCGAATTTACGGCAGGCTGCCGCCATGGTTCAATACCTATGGCAAGGGGGCAGCTACGCCGGGGTGCCGCTGTTAGTGGGTTGCCCTTGCAAGGATTGCACGCTTCATTTTCGTCGCCTCGGTGGCGAAACCTTGAGCGGTCGTCGGTGGGTTTTGGTGCAAGTCCACAAAAGATGTCTTTCACGCCTCGCATCAAAATACCCAGCGTCTTTTTCTAGGTGGCCTGAGGGTCGGCACGGGAGCTTAGGTGCAGCACGTCTTGCACGAATCTTGGGACGCGCTCATTCGGGCCCTGGGTCCTCGATTGCAACATACCTTCAGCCATCTATCTTCGGTGTAGACTGGCGAACGTACGTGTCAGCTCGTTCTTGCCAAGGTCCCACGAAGTAAGGGAAGTTTCGTGGTTTTTGAACCAGTGCCTTACAGTTCCCTCTAGTGAGAAATAGGGGTTCTGCAGGCGCTGCTGCTTACTCCACCCGTTGTGTCGGGCGAGGCGATCGTACTGGTTGACACAGTCTTCGACGTCCTCGCACATCTCGCCAAGAAACGTAGTAGGTGTACGCGGAGCGACAGGCGTGGCGACGACGGGCGGGGCTGTCATCGTCGGTGTCTTTTTTTGGTTCTCGGGCAAAAGATGAAATTCGGTGGGCCGATCTCTGGTACGACGGCTTGGTGGGGCTCCGGCGTGTCTCAAAAAGGGCAGTTTTTCTGGCCTGAGGATCTCACTTGCCGGCGTGTCTTCAGGGGCTATGCTCCACAAGCATAAAAATGCGTACCCGCACCTACACCAAAATGTCACGAGTGACAAAGGGTGAGGCGGCGAAAACTAAAGGAAGTGAATTTTTATGTCGAACTTGTGGCACTTCAAACAAAAGAGGAGCAAATGAGAAGTACAACAGAGCGTCGCGGGCTTCGGCGTCGGCGAGGATGCTGGCTTGAGAGTTGGCGAAAATATGACCCCGGGTCGCCACGCGGAGATATTTATGTGCAAGCATTGCGCAGATATGAACAAAATACTCTATATTATGCTTTTTTTTAGTTAAACCACTTTCATAACTTGGCTCTATAACAAGGAAGGAAATAAAAATGGGTTTAAAAAAAAAATCTCTTACAAATCTTTTAAATGTTCGAAACCTTCGTTCATCCAATTTTTCTAACAAATTATGATTTGCGTGTATAATATTGAACTTTTCTTATATAGAAAGAGCAAATTGCAAGCTTTTTTGTTAATGAAAATGCCTTAAATGGGTTACAGGTAAGATTTCGCCAAATTTCGCTAAATAACACAAAAAAATAAAAATCCAAACAAAACAAAAAAACATTTATTCTAAGATATATTTTTAATTCCTTAAGCCTAATGAAATTAAGCCTAATGAAATGAAATAGTTGTAGTGCTACATGTTAAGTACTTAAAAATAGCGAGTGGTCAAACATACAATCCTAGACCGGCGAAAGCAACGCCAACTTTCGCCTCGGCCACTTCTATGCTCAATAACTCTAAATGAAAACATGCACCGAGCATGCCATTTGCGCTCATTTTCATTTCATGAATGATCCCAAAACATTTATTTTTTGGGTCAATATTAAAAATTCGACCCTAGAACCATGCCTCAATTGAGAGAAAAACAAGCACTCTACACGTTTCTCTAAAACAGGGACGTAAGCTCGTTCCTCGTTCCGTCTCAATCTTGGAAAGAGCTGTCGCAACAAGTTCCAGTGGCTTGAAAGGAACGCGCTCCCGCTAGTTTTGCAAGACTGGAGGAACCTGTCGTTACATTAGCGTTAAGCTTGCGCACTTTAATAAAATACTGTGCCGAATAATCCGTTGATAAATTAAAGGCCAAGCTAGTTGAAATATCCACATCAAACTGTTTCTCGAGTGGACATGTTCATATTGGTTCCAGTTTTTCGTTTTCGACAATCTCTCGTAAACTTCTCCCTCCCTCGAGGTGGAAGGTTAAAACTGTTGATGCTAAACAAGCGGAGGTCTATACTAGGTACAAGTAAAACACCAAATAAAGAAACCCCAAAAGAAACACCGTTTCTCCTGTCGTTTTTTCGAAAAAGTAACTATTTCGCGTTCCAGTTCAACCGATGCAAGATGGAACGGCCGCGACTGTCGTAATCAGAACGCGTTCTGGAAACGCCGTTCCTTGGAACGCCGTTACGTACAACACCTATGAAAACACCCATTCAAACAATTCATCCTGATAAACTTCCACCAAGTCGCGTGCGCAATGACCATATTTTCATTCAAGTAAAGGGACGCAAACTCTCCAAAACATTCCTTACACCGCCTGGATATTTCCCATCCGTTACACACTGGACATTTCCCGAAGACACACGCACATTAATCAACGGAATGTTTACGCCATGACGCGCATGTAAAGTTTATAGGTATTTCTTTCTCTCTCGTGCGCCGGCACAGAAGTTGCTTCAGTTTGGAGGCCAACGTCCCAGCGACGTAATAAAAGAAGTCATAAGGTGAGCCCCATATTGTCTTAAGAGAACGCGGATAAGCCAGTCGTATATGTTTCCTTCGTTCCTCACTCGCCTCCCCCGCACCGAGAAATGGTGCAGAAGAAAAAACGAAAATTAGGTGGGCGGGACACTGCAGTCATGGCTCCACCTTTAAGGGGGAGTTCGACAATTTAACGTTTAAAGAATTTGGAAATTGTATTTTTTATATTGTTGAATTTCGCGCGAGTGAGATAAAATGCGTCACTTTTTCCCAATTACTTCAACTCCGCTGCATAACCGCAAAGGAAAAGAATGTTTTGTCATCTTCTTGTGGCGGTAGTCGAAGCCACGATTATGCGTCATTAGGAGCAGGTGATAATGATGATGATGATGATGATGCGGCTTTTTCCTTTGTAGCGGGCGGGCTCCAAAGCTGTGCCCTAACCAAAAACAACAGCAACAACAAAACGAAAACTAAGATGATTATTTTTTACAGTCTATACTCTTTTGCCACCAGTTTTCCAGTCTCGTTTTCGTTGTCGGCACACACTGCACGCACGACCCATTATTCCTCCTCTCCGTTTTTGGGGAGGCTGTACTGGTTGTCCAGGCGTTCACACTGACTCCGCCTGTTGTCGGCATCGGGAAACCCAAGGCGTTTGGTAGCACTCTTTAGGGTTGATGATGTAGCAGGTTCATTGGACGTGGAAGTAGGTGCTCAGAAAAGAGCGCCTTGCGTTCCATTGTCTCTGTTTCCTTTCCGCAAGCCCGATGCACCGTTTACTCCACCTGGGGGTCAAAGCGTTTGCGGTAAAGCAGGGTTGCGTGTATCCGATGGCCTGGACCCCCAATGCTGCGAGGGGAAAAAAGAGGGAGAGGAGGACACCCTAGCAACGATAGACACCCTAGCAACGGCGCTCACGCCGGGTTGGCTGGCTCGTGGAGATAGACACCGCCGCCACCAACGAAGGCAGTGGTTACAACGAGCTTCGGAAGCGGTAGCCTAGCTTATTCAATACTTCTTCCGGCCGCCGTAGCGAAAAGACGCAAAATTGTGCGCTTTACAGGAGCGGTGATAACGGCCATCTCCGGCCGCGGTGACTCTGCTTTATCCGGTGAGGAAGACTTCCGGTTGGCTCCACCCCAGCTGCCTTCAGAACAAGTGATGAGGCGTGCCGTCATGCTACGCGACGACATGGCCTCTCGTCCGTATCGGCTCGAGAACGTATGTATACCACTCGGCACAGCAGGGGTCCTCGGGGAGGTGGCCAGGATCGGGGCGTTCCAAACGTCTTGCGTCTGACTTCTCGACCTGAGGAATGATGCGGCTAAGCAGAAGCTTCTCGGGTCCGGGCCACTCATCGCCAAGGGCCGCAAGTGCCTCATCGTGGACCCGTTCAGGCAAGAGCTTCGGGTAAAGCTGCATTGGGTGTCCTTCCGCCTCACGAACGACGCCATCCACCGGGCCTTCGCCGGCTACGGAGAGGTGAAGGAAGCGGTGCACAAGCGCTGGAAGGCGCCGGGCTTCGACGGCGTCGAGTCGACCACCCGCGTCGTGCGCCTCACTCTTCGTGAGTGCTTCAGCTTAGACCTTCTGCAGCACCAGCTTCGGCTCGGTGGTGGCCTGATGCTTGTCGTCGTCCCTGGGCAGGCCCACTTCTGCCTCCGGTGCTGCATGACGGGCCGCATCCCATGTGACTGGCGAGCCCCCAGGTGCACCGAGTGCCGTGCCTTCAGACACGAGCAGGCCGACTACGTCCGCTCCTGCCCCCGTGCCGCCGGTCGAGGGGCGGATGACGACAACAACACCGGCGACCTCATGGATGAAGAGAAGGTGGAGAAAGCGGCTGCACCCGCCGGAACTTCAACCGGGCAGCCGCAGGAGGTAGACGACTCTACCGACATCGTCCCTACAGTGGGGAACACCCCTTCACCGCAGCAACCGTCGACCACGCCTCTTGCCCCTTCGCAGGCAATTGATCCTCATTCAACTGCGGCCTCTGCCCCTCATCAAGCAGCTGAGACCCAGTCGGCCACACCGCCTGAGAGCTCCCTGGCGGGTGCTGGTCAGTCTCCTGAGGGGGAACCCGCGCGGTAAGGAATGAACGCCGATCCGGGCTCTGCTTAGCACCCGCGTGAATACTTCCCAGAGCCCTACAAGGAGGGACGGCAGCCACAACACGAGAAGAAATGGAAGGTGGTGGAGGGCTCGCTGGGCTTGGACAGCCAGCCGCCGTCTTCGTCGCCGATAGACTGTGATAAACTTGTTCCGTAAGCCACTGTGCGAGCGTACTGTCCCGTGCAATGACGATCTTCGAAGGTAAGCCCCGCGCGCTTGGTCTGGCCCTTCTAGCTTATGGTCTCTATCGAAAGGCCTGTACGACTTGCGACCCTTAACGTGCGAGGGCTCGCAGACCGTCGAAGGCAAAGGCAACTGTATCGCCTAGTCGTAGACTACGACCTCGACAATGTAGCACTTCAAGAGACCAAGGTCGAGGGGGAGGACCAAATTGAGCTCACGGTGCGGCCTTTTACGGCCCGCTACAATGTTTGCGCCAGCCGTGCCGTGGGGAAGTCCGCGGGGAGTATCATTTTGGTTCGGCAGTGCACAGGGGCAGTAGTTCATGCCGTCACGACCTGAGTGTCTGAGCGCCTTGTGGTTTGCGATTTTTCTTTTTCGTCGATTGAATGGCGCGTCATTTGTTTGTACGGGCCTACCAGAGTTGGGGAGAGGAGGGCCTTTTTTGAAGGCATTCAGTACTACTGTAACTATCCGCGACTTGCTCTCTTGCTTGGGGACTTTAGTTGTGTGTGCTCGGCAAGCGACAAAACAAGCTCTACACCATGGCATACATAGACGCGAGCACTGAGATTTTAAAGGATTTAAATAACGAGTTTGGATTGAAGGATGTTGGCGGCGACTGTATCCGTAATGGGCAAGTTTTGAATTTTACCCACTTTCAAAGGCTCAGTCACGCCCGTCTTGATCGAGTGTGTGTGCCTTCGAATTTAGTTCCCCTGTGTCAAGATTATCCAATGAGTCCAATGAGCTTCAGCAATCACTATCTGGTTAAGTTTTCCCTACAGAATAAATATTAATTTAAAAAAGCGTTTCATTGTGATTTATTGAAATTAAACGCGAAAATGTTGCAAGAGAATATTTTCATGCGACGAGTTCAGGCAACGATAAAACGAATGACAGACGGGGTGAAATCAGTGGGCATGGGCAAAATGGGAAATATTTATACAGGATATGAAGATAATGGCCATAAAAAGAGCTAGCGTCGTTAAAAACAAAAAAAGTAAAAAAGGCATTGCGCTCGAACTTGCTGACGCTAGAAAACGAAGGATGCCGATCGCCGGGAGCTTTTAAAGGGGCTGTGCAACAATTTTCAGACTTTGGCCAATTAACTGCGGATATTAATCTGCGTCACCTATGGAACGAAATGAAGGAAACCGTATTTTCTTGCGAGCCGTAGTTCTTATTAAAAAAAAAAATGAAACAAATCGAAGGTCAAAGTGCCTCTCAACTCTCCACGTCGACTTTCGAGTGACGTACTCTGGGGGTTCACGTAGTTTCCCCTTGGGCCCTCTCTTCAGAGACCCCAGCCGCTTCCTCCGCGATTGTCGACTTTTAGAAGATTAGCCTCGTCGAAGGTCGCGGCGAGCGATGGACACAAAGGACGGTTTGCGATGTGGCTGACTGCGAGTGTAGCAGCGGAGGGGGACAGGTTTCGTTGACTTCCGCGTACCCCCAGAGACGCCGTCATTTTAGTTCCCGTAATCCCGACAGGCGGCTGCAGATCGGCAAATACATCGTTTTTTGTTTTGCGATTACGCAGCAGAATAGCAGTTTTTTGGGGAAAGGTGACGCGTTTTCGGTCACTTGGGCTTGCATGGATAATATAAAAAATGCAAACTGCCAATTATTTCAACATTAAAATCATTGCACTGTCCCTTTAAGGATGATATTTAGTTTGTGAAAGAAAAACTTGAGCTATTAGATAGAAACCGTTAATGTGGCGCGCTTGTGCGAGCTAGAGCCGACAGGCTGATAGTATGCGAGGCGCCTACAAAGCGGGCTCTTGGTATGGAAAAAAAGCGCCTTCCCCGTCGGAATGAGATTGCAGAAAATGAACACGATGGGACCGTCATAAGCGATAGTGCCGAAATCGAGCGGGCTACGCGGATAATATTGCTTTGTTTTGTTCAAACCAAGAAAGCATTGTCGAAGGGGTTAATATAATCAAGTGTTTCTGTCAGTGGGAGCGCTGTAAACTTGGACAAGTGTCTCGGTTTTTGGCATGGGGAGTGGTTTTCAACGCCGAGCGTGTTCGCGAATATGAAATGGGTATGCACTCCAGTAAACTACATAGGTTTGCTCCTGGAATACTACCGCAATAGTGATCCTTACTGGAGAAGACAGGTATTGGAGCTCCGTGACAAAGCGGAAAAGCGGAGGGGGATTGGGTTTTCTATTTTTGCGGGTGCCAGTGTTTGCAATTTGTTTCGTGTGAGCAAGCTGTGATGCTTGTTGCAAGTGTTACATTGCTCTGGAGTGAATGTACAGAAATTGAATCGCGTTTTCGCAGTATTTATTTGGGGCTCCTGTTGGGAGAAAATTAGCACAATCATTTTTTTTTTGCCATGTTTGCGAGGGTGGACCCGGCGTGCCGTACCTGTTTCTGCGTCAGGTAATAAATCGTGTTTTTTTTTGTGATACAAACGATCCGTTTTTACGAACGATGTGCCCAGTAGGGCTTGGTCGGGATCTGCCAGAGTTTATAGTTTCTTCGTCAAGTGAGCCAGAGGGCATTCATGGGCATTTCGAAGAGTTATTGGCGTCATGGCGATTTTTAGCAGCCCGTTTTCTCTGGAATATATGAGTGAAGTGACACGCAAAATATTGTATAAAGATATTTGTGATATGTTTTTTTTTGACCCTATGCTAAGAGTTTGTTTTACTCAGGCACAGGCCTGGACGTCTTAAAAAAGGTGAAAAAAAATGCAAGTGCTTCCTGGTGGCAAGACCTTTTTCTTTAAACTGCACACCGGTGCTCGGCCAGTAAAAACCTGGACGGAGGAGAAGGGCCTGTTCGTTCCCTGGGGGGTTCACTGTTTCGTCTATAAAAAGTCGGAGACAGTTGAACACGGGTTCTTGGAGTGCTGGAATGACGTCTTTTTGTGGGACGTCCTTCAGCGGACCCAGAAAAAAGTTGCCGCTAGATCCATACGGGATCAGGTACCTTTGCATGGAATCATAGTTTGCTTAGAATCTGTAGATCTCGGATGACCTGCGCCATGCTGACACAGAAGCGCGGGAAGAGCGGGAGTACTTCCGAGAAAGTATTGTTTCATTTGTTGAAATTTGCAAGGTTCATCAATGTGTCCCTGAGAGGCTGCCGCATAGAGAAGGGCTTTTGACGATGGAAAGGTTTTAACCGCATGATGCTAGCCAAAAGCTGGCTGGCATTTTTATACCTTGTATTAGCATGTCGTGTCTGTTCTTGTGTTTTGTCCGGCAATAATAAAAAAAGAAAAGGTAGCCTTGCTTAGTGGTAAGGTGTCTGCCTCATATTCAGCGGACCCCGGTTCAATCCGCTATGTGGGCTTACTTTTTGTTTTATTTTTTTCACGAAGGTTTTGTTTTGTCTAGGCATTTGGCGATATTTACGACGATTCTTTTGACGATTAACACTGAAAACAAACGAGTGTTGTCAACGCAACTTCGCTAAACTAAATGGTATGGGACTCCCTTTCGGGAGGTGCATGGGGAACAGCGGCGCTTGGGTTGCCGGCTGGACGCCGCGAAGCGGCATGTACGGGAGGGGGGGGGGGGGGGGGGGGCATGTGCGTTAATAGTGTTATAATGAGCAGCCGCAGAGTGTCTCCGCGAAGAGTGTCTCCGGGTTAACACGCACCCCAGTGACACGCGCGGCGTCTGAATTCGAAATGCAAGTTCCCGCGCGTTGCCGAGCAGCCAATCCGGCGTGAGCGTCTATCGTTGCTAGGATGTCCTCCTTTCCCTCTTATTTTTCCCTCGCCGCGTTGGTGGGCCAGGTGATCAGATATACGCGAGAGGATTCGGAGAGCTCCCGATCGAGCCTCGAAGAAAAGACGGCTGCCCAAACTGTTGTCATAGAGTTGTGTTTTGGATGATATCTCTTGTTTTAGTTCTCTCTAGAGCTCCGGCGTAGGCATTGTTTTGGATACTTCGATTCAATGGTGTGCGTCACTTTTCCTACTCTCTTTCTCACCTCAGCCTCCTACTTTTTTTTTTCTTTTGGTACCTCCAAGGGCATAAGGCAAAAAGCCTTATGTTTTCAAGCTGCTATATTTGTCTTTGCCATAGTGTTTGTATTGCGGTCAAGTGCGTATAGAAGAATAGCCTCTGTCTCCCTGGACAGCCTCGTTGGCCCCATTCAGATGGCAGCCAAGGGCCTGCCGACCCAACTCTCGCCGTCTTCGCTCCAAGATGTCTCTAACTTTACCCGGCACACAGAACACAGCATTGGCAAATGTCAAACCGGGCATATTAATTGTATCGAATGGTACTGCTACATTCATAAAACAGTCCTTACTCCGAGTGGTTTTCACCATTTTGGTTCCATGAAAGTGCATCTCGGATGAAAAAAAGATCCACAAGGTAGACGAAGTGATCCAGGCAGGTGTCCATTTGTTCAGGGACCAGTCAACAGAAATCTACTAGGGTTGAACCGTATCGGAATAGAAATATATCGCGAGAGTATCACATAAAAAATATGTTTGTATCTCAACAAAATTATTTTAATCAGTATCTCTATTTCAGTATCGGAATACAATTTTGGTGCGTTCCTTGTATCGCGATAAAACCTATTTATGATGTGCGATAAATCGAAGCGAAAGCTCAAGATGCTGTTTCTTTTCTACTTACTTTCTTCAGAAACGTAGAAGGTGCTCTAAATTTGGCATTGAGGCTTTGTTATCATGCGGGCCACGGTTTTTTTTGAACATTATAGCCCCGACATTTGTGACTCCCTCGCATGTCTTCCGGGATGCTTCACTCGGACAACTATTTTTGTAGGATCAAAACGTTGAAGGCAGAGTGGATACGAGCTTTACAACTGGTCATTGCGCTCCCAGAGCGATTTCGTAAAGCGAACGTAAACTTTCTTCCTTCAGATGATCAAATAAAAAAAATCAATTTCTTTCCAAGGCGACGTCCTGAAGTGACTCGAGAAAAGGTGGCGACATTGTGCAATACCGCGTTCACCTCAAAGCTGACAGTGCGGTGGAGGCTAGGCGCTCGTTCGACCAGTCATATGTTGTTGTTTTTTTTTTTATGTGATTACGCTTTTGCCCATAAGCACGCACAGAGAGCGGGGTCATATGATGAAAATGGAGAGGGCTGATTGGTTCAGCGAGAGCAGAGCTCCCACCACACTGTCAGCTTAGGGGTTAACTGAGTATAGAAAATGCTGACGTTCTGGGGGTATTTCGGTAGATATAAAAATAATTTGGAGCTTCATACAATATTGCTTGAATTGCTGCAGATTGGGCGAGTTGGTCAGACACAATTACTAACCTATGCGATGGTTCGTAACTATTGCTTCAAAGGCGCGCAATATATCTAAAGGAGAACTGCTATGCATTATGGATTAAAAGTATTTCCAACCTTGTGAAGCCTCGGTTAGTTCTTACATTTTTATGTTAAAAGAAAAACGAGACTTCTAAAAGAAAAACGAGACTTCCAACACCAAGCGGGGTGTTCATATTGCCGGGCGCAGGGAAGAGAAAGCAACGCTCGGCCACGGACTTCTAGAAGGTTCTCGTTTATTCTTGCTCCGGACGTAACTTATCATTTATTCCTGCTTCCTTGTTCTAGAAAGTGCGTGTTTAATCTCACCCCGAGCGCGCGACGCTCGAGCCTTCTTTGCCGAATCTTCGAGATAGTGACGAACTGTATATAAGAGGCCGCCCACGACCTTGTCGAGTCAGTCTCGCCCCAGCGCTCGATCCTGCTGTTTCACCAACATCGACGCCTGCGACACTAAGTTAACTTTATTTAGTTTTGGGCACAAGTTCGCCTCATTAAACATTTAGTGTCTTCAGATATTCTTCGTCTCATCATTTGCCATTCGTGACATTTTGGTGATGGTGCGGGGTGTCGCCTCCTATGCCCGTGAAGTGTACCTCTTCGAAGACATCCCGGCCAAGTGAGGTGCTCAGCCCCAAAAGGCTACCCTTCGCCAAAGACGCCGACGCGCGAGAAAGCCGCCGTACCAAAGGCCAACTCCCAGAATTCTGACTCATGCCGCAGAAGCCGAAGACGAATATCGCGACGAAGACCACCCCGCCCGTCGTCGTCCTGCCCGTCGCTCCGCGGACACCTACTCTCTTCGTCGGCGAAATCTACGAGGACGTCGAAGACTGAAATCAACCAGTACGAACGCGTGGCTCGCCAAAACGGGTGGAGGGACGACCAGCGTCTGCATAACCTCTATCTCTAACTTGAAGGAACTGCAAGGTTCTGGTTCGAAAACCACGAAGCTTCCTTGACTTCATGGGAGCGTTGCAAGAACGAGCTGACGCGTACGTTTGCCAGTCAGCACCGAAGAGAGAGGGCCGAAGATGTGCTGCAATCGAGAACCCAAGGCCCCAATGAGATCGTCATGAGTTTCGTGGAAGATGTCTTGCGCCTGAGCTCCTCCGCAAACCCTCAGGCCACCGAGGAAAAGAAGCTGCGTACTCTGATGCGTGGCGTAAAGGACGACATCTTCGGTGGATTGGTACTCAACCCACAGACGTCCGTTTAAGGATTTGTTACGGAAGCCGCAAACATTGAGCGCGCCCTTTTCGTCAGAGCCAGCCACTACCAGAGGCTACACGGCGTCAGTGCGATTCCGCATTTCCCTCGCGACCTTTCCCACGGCATTCCCGGCATTTGTGAGCTTATTCATGACGTCGTGCGGGAGGAGCTTAAGAAGCTTTTGCCGACTGCTGAGCGCCCGGCCTCAATCTCCATAGCCGAGGTTGTTCGAGACGACGTTCATCGAGTGTTCCTGCCAGATGCCCCCGTCACCGTGGCCGCACCCCAAGAGCCGACGCTGACCTACGCCGCAATGGCCCTACGACCGCCGTCAGCCGATAAACTTTGCCCGGTGGCACCACAATGCAGGCGTGCCCCCGACGTCTCGAAGATCGATCCCAGTACATCCGGCGAAAACAACCGGCGCCCAGGGAGACCGACGTGTAGCAAACGGCCGATCGACGCCCGCTGTGCAACCACTGCGGGGAGGCGTACCATATGTACTGACAATGCCCCTACCGCCAGCTGAGCCTACAAGGATTTGAGCCCAACGATCGCTCGACCACGTCTTGGAGAGTGGCCTCGGGACATCGAGGACTATCTCCGCCGGTCTTCATCTCCTGATTCGTCTCCCCGCCGAGGATTTCGTTCATCGTCTCCCCAACGCTCGCCGTTGCCCTCCCGCCGGTCTCTCCGAGACAGTCTGTAACGCATCGCTTTCTGTCGGGAAAACTAGGCGCGGCAATGCCGGGAGGTGATGTTGCCGAAGACGAACGATGCTAAGATCCTCCAAGATCGTCGGAGACTTCCCACTCTAACGCAACAACGCCCCCAAGCGACGTTTCTGTTACAGTGTCGAATGACCTCAACGTTATTATTGACGGCCACGATGCGACAGCACTCGTCGACACCGGAGCAGACTACTCCGTGTTGAGTAGGGGGCTCTCTCGTCGACTTTGGTAAAGTTACGACGTCGTAGGACGAACCGCAGGTACGAACCGCCGGCGGACATCTCATCACACCTGTCGGCAAGAGCACTGCTCGCGTTGAGATCCACGATGAAACCTGCCCTGTGAAGTTCGTCGTTCTGAAAGACTGTTCGAGGAACGTCATTCTCGGAATGGACTTCATGTGTGAATAGGGCGCCATCATCGACCTTGCGGAGAACAAGCTGACGCTTCGGAAGTCTGTTCCATCTGTGCCATGTCACATTGGTCCTAGCAATCTCCTGAGCTGTACCGTGAAACCCTGACACACTAGGGTCGTTCTTCTGCTCGACTGTCAAAGACACTCTGTCAACTCGTAGCAGAGGACCAAAGTTACGTGACGCCGGAGCTACGAGAGATCTTTCACTGATCCCGTCTTCCTCCGCCTTTTTCGCCGGCGCGTTGGGACGGCGTACGCTTTCTAGTGCTACGAGGTCAGGCTGTTCTACAACCTGGTCCCTCTCATCCCGGTTTTCTGCCTCCAACTCTGGGAGTGCTTGCTCCCCGTCAGCTGCCTCTGGCTCTGGATCACTCGTCAACAAAGGGGCGACCTGACGCGATTTGGACCTCGTACACGACTGAACTAGCCTTTCTCCCAGTTGTTGACCCCTTTCGCGCAGCAGGAAATCTGACCGGTTAGAAAACAAATAAGGATACTCCAACGGGACTGTTTGCGAGACAGCCGCCTCTGTCACTACCTCTCCGAACGAGCCAGTTATCCTTACTGTCGCCATAGGCAGACAGACACTGTGCTTTTCGAGCAGCTGCTTGATCCAAACTACCTTTCCAGTAAAATTTAATGTCGTTACATACGACGGATGAACAACGTCCATCGTCGCTGCACTGTCCCGAAGCACCCTGCACGGCTTTCCGCTTACCTGGAGCTCGTGAAGATAGGGACGAAGAAGCTTCAGGTCCTTGTCACTACCGTTCACGTACGAGAACACAACCCGCGGTTTCTTACATCTGGCCGCTGTGTGTCACGGCTCTTGACAGTTGTAGCACAAGAACGGCTTCCTTGCCTCAAACTGCCCTGTTGGGCTTTTCCGCGCCTCGTCTCCGTTCGAGTGTTCTGCGCTCTTTTCTGGGACCTTTTGTCCTGCTTCGGGCTTCTCGGGCCCGTTTTCTCGCGAGCCGTTTCCCTGTCGGAAGGTCTTGCGCTGATCGCTCCGGCCGGGTTCGCATTCCTCTCCGCTCAGCTTTCTACGCGTAGCGTACTCTTCGGCTAGCTCAGCGGCCCTTTCGACAGAGTCGACTCCTACCCTGTCCTGCACCCAGAGCTTGACTGACTGCGGAATGCTACGAAAGAACTGTTCGAGGCACACACACTCGACTACCTTGTCTCGGCTTTCGTACACTTCCTCGCTCTTCAACCATTCTATCAGGTTGGTTTTAAGCCCGTACGCGAATTCCGAGTAGCCCTCGCTGCTCTTTTTGGATGCGTTTCTAAACCTTTGACGGAACGCCTCGGCAGAAAGGCGGTACCGCTTCAAAAGGCTGGACTTCACCTTGTCGTAGTCGTCCGCGTCTCCAGCACTAAGGCGCGCGACAACCTCTGCAGCCTCACTGGGCAACAAAGTCAAAAGCCGTTGCGGCCACGTTTCTCGGGCGAAGCTCAACTTCTCACATGTCCTCTCAAAGTTAACTAAGTACAGGCCCACGTTTTCCCCAACTTTAAACGGCTGCAGGAGCTTCTTCATTTGATACGACTCGGTCTCACTTGCTCGTACCGGAGCCCCAACTCTACTGTTCTGCGAGTTTAATCGCTGTTGTTCAAATTCGAGCTCTAGCCTTTTCAGCGCTCGCTCCTCTGTCGCAGCCTGCGCTCGTTCCTCTCTCGCTGCAGCCTGCGCTCGTTCCTCTCTCGCCGCAGCCTGCTCCCGTTTCTCTCTCGCTGCAGCCTGCGCTCGTTCCTCTCTCGCGGCAGCCTGCTCCTGCTCTCGTTCCTCTCTCGCTGCAGCCTGCGCTCGTTCCTCTCTCGCTGCAGTCTGCGCTTGTTCCTCTCTCGCTGCAGCCTGCTCCTGCTCTCGTTCTCGTTCCTCTCTCGCTGCAGCTTCGCTCTTAGCGTTCTGAAGCAGTTCCCACGCAATTTTAATTTCCTCTGCTTCCGAGCTCTCTGAAATCGCTTTACTGATCACAGATTTCTTCATCTTTTGCTCCACCTCCACACCCAATTCTTCACATAAACAGAGTAAATCTGTTCTCAATAACCTCATTAGATCCATGATCGCTGCTTTTTAGCTTTGGCTTTGTTCTAAAACTTGTCGCGAGGTTGTACCAAAACCTAGCGCACGAGCAAACACTAAGGATTCCCAGCAGTTCAAAATTAATTACCCATAATCTGAAGCCTGGCGAATCTCAAAGCAAAGTCCAAACGCTCACCCACAGATGTAGCACAATGTCGCATGGTCCGATCCCAACCGCTGCCAACCAGTTGTTCGAGGCGGGGTTTAAGCCGCACGTCCGGAGGCTTCCTGGCTCGTGACGACGATCATTCCCCAAAGTGAAGAACTCGGGGGTCCAGAGGAGGTGGGAGAATTGGTAACGTAACGAACGGTTTAATTACATGGTTGCGATACAGTCGTCAAATCCGAGAGAACAACGGAGCAGCCTCACGCTCCGCCTTATATAGGGTCCGTTTTCTCCCTCACTCTCCGCCAGGGCAGCAGGTGCGACGAAGCTAACCGCCGCCAAGTGCGTTGCAGCAAAGTCCGCCGCGTCGTAGCCAGAAGTGCGTCGTAGCCCTGGTTCTCCCCAGTTAGGCCATGCCTCTCTCCCCTTCCGGAGCGCACGAACCCACACGCACACACACACGTCCCGTTGACGTCACGGACGCGTTGAGACTCGTTTTGGGCAGGCCCCGACAGATGGGCGACGGTCCTGAACACGTCGGGACTCGTTTCGGGCAGGTTCCAACAGGCGGGCGACAGTCCCGGACAGATCGTGACTCGCTTCCGCAGCGTTGAAACTCGGAAGAAGGTCGCCGAAGGTTCCATTCTTAACACCACCTAAATGTTAGCATGTACAGAGGAATATTCTCACCCAAAGTACGCCACGGCTGAGAATTATTGAATTAATTCAGGCTTCCATACCATCTGAGGGCCTTCTCGAGGGTGTGTAGCAGACGCAGACACGCCTGTAGGGGTTGTCTGCGTCTGCGACAGAACGTCACCAAATTGCTGCCGGACAAGAACATTGCGCAAGTGTTGGCATGTACAGAGCAATGCGGAGTGCAAGTTAGTTTGCATCTTTTTCTGGGGTTGCTGAAGTCAGAACACCGAGTTCTGATTGGCTCTGGTTGAAGGATAGTGGGTAAACCTCAAAGTAAGCTGCCTTCAGTTTTACTCACTATACTTCAATTAGAACCAATCAGCGATCGACGTTCGGACCTCACCACAACCCCTGCAAAAGGAGCAGACGAACTTGCGCTCCGCATAGCATCCCACAACTACGCTACGGTTAGGAAGTATCGAATCAGTTGACGCTTGCATTCCACCTGGGGATCGTCTCGAGGGGTGTAGTACACGCAGACGTAGAAAAGCCGTCTTGGGAATAGGCTTTGGGAGGGCGGCATTGCATCGCAGGTGTGCAGGACCGCTTAACACGAAAGGGATTAACATCCCATGTCTGCATCTCTTGACACATCATCGCTGTCACTCCCCTTGTTTATGACAACCTCTTCAAGAACAATGTCTGAGAATCAACATGCTTCCCACATCTTATGTTCCACGTCAACAACAGGTTTAATATAAACCTCCAAGTTCACAGGCGTCACTAGATGGAGAGCCTCGGTAGTTAGCAGCTCAACTTCCCGAGCTTAAACGTCTTGTTTTTACTTGCAATGTAGCCCTTTACTTTGCTCTAGACAACCTCAGTGGGGTTAATTTCTAAAATAATTTGTAGTTGAGCAAGTTGGTACATTTTAGATTTTAAAAACGCTAAGAAACAAGGACAACAGCTTAAGTTCTCAGTGATGAGGCGGCAAACGCAGCATTCTGTACCCATGCTGCTCAACAATGTCATCAACGCAGGATTTATCAAAATCTGTCTTTGCCAACTCAGCCTCCTCCACGAGGCCCAGAAGCTGAGTTTTAAGCCTGGTTGAATCCCAGATAAAGCCGTTGTTGCTGAGCCAGTGTCTTATGACTTGTTTCTTTGTGTGAGTGCGCTTGGAAGGGAGTGAAGCCTAACCGAGTGGTATGAATTTGTAGTTTATGACGATGACGTTGTTTGGCTTCAAATTGGGCAACATCTTTTTGACGAATCACTTCTCGAAGCACTTTCCATTCATCTCGTTATGGGTGTCACCGCTGCCCTTTTTTGCCTGAATACTTCGGCAGCACCGTGAACAAAGCCCTCGCTGCTGCCCACGTGGACCACAATAAGTCACTCTCCTTTTCCAGAGGAATTATTAAGTCCAACTGTAAGGCCTTTGTTGAAGGGTTCACTTGACGTCTTCAGAGAAATGCACACCCACATTTTCGACCGTGTGTGGCTAGCGTTGACCTGTCTCATCAAGGCGGTAGATCGACCTGTTCTACAGACGATGCTGCTTGATTGTTCGGAGGTATCTCGCACGCCAGGCCACGAGTTGTATACGCTTTACCAACAGAGTTCCTTTTACACTTGGTGAATGTGAACCCCAGCTTCTCTAAAACTCACCACAGGGTAGCGTGGCTGATCATTGAGAAGTCGTTATTCTCCTGTAACCGGACTTATAATTCTAGAGACCGGTAATTATAAACTGAAAAAAAAATGTTTTGAAATACTTCCGTACGAGACTGTGTTATAATTGAGCTTTGGTCGTATATTAATTGATACAATTTATTCTAAGGCCAATATTTTGTTTCACGCTATTGTTTCATAAAGAAATAGTATGATTTGAGTTTGCCTACTTGAACGAGCGTTGTTCGAACAGAACATATAATCTAAACCAAGTAATACCTCTCACCATGTCAGGAACTCGTCCACATTGTTTCCCCATCAATATTGTCTGCATAGCACTGTTGGGTGCTCCAAGTGGAAGTACAAGGTGGTTCTTACAATGAAGACAATAAATTCACTCTAAAAAAGGGTGTATTACTACACCCTTTGCCTCCTATAATACACCCCAAATCTTCAGTTAGACGTACAGCGCACTAACGTCGATCTGACGGTACTAACTTTCACGAGAGGCTTGATAGCCGTGTGGTGCAACTTATTAAAATAGTTAATGTACGTGTTACTGACTAGAAAAAAAATAATCGTGGTATTCTTGGCCCTACTGAAAAACCTCAGTTCTTTCTTTTTGTGGTGTTTGATACGTACTTTGGCTATTTATTAAGTTAAATCGCACCGTTATTAAGCCCCTTGTAAACTTTGGGGCCGTCTGTTCGGCTATAGTGCGCTGTACGTCGAACTAAAAGTTTGGGGTTTATTATATGAGACAAAAAGGTGTAAGGTGATACCCTTTTTTTAGAGTGTACAGCTAATATCATGCAGTATTAAAATCTGCCCGATATAAGCTACTGTTATACCATGACGTTTTGCTTCGTTTTCTTTAAAAAATGAAATTGCTTCGTCGCATTTGATAATTACAGGTGCACTGCAATTACTGCCAGTGACGCACGTGTGATTTAGCAGGTATGAGTAGCGGTGGCTAAGAAACCGTATGCAG
>JABSTQ010002985.1:0-109152 GCA_013358835.2 Ixodes persulcatus
TACTAGTGCAGCATCTACCACCGAACAGCCGTTCGAATGCTTGCTTTTCCTCCTGTTTTCCTCTGTTGTTAGAGGGTCCAACTGCAAGGCGTTTGGAGGCTAAGGAAGCTTTTGGGGACCTGCAGCAGTGTCTCTTTTGATTGGAAACGACACTTCGAACTAAACGGCGTATTTTCTGAATATACAAGGCTATAATAAAGAATGTCAGAAAAAATTAAAAACATTGCAAATTTCGGTACTATTGCTGCGCATATTTTTGTTAGTTCAATACATCTCATAGAGGCGACAGGAGGAAATTCGGCCTGCTACCATAGAAACTAATTTCCAGTAATTGTGCATATCCTAAAAAATAACACATGCCTGCATAAGTGTACGAACCATATCATTAATTCGCGAAGAAGCTACATTTATGGAAAACAACGCTGTTCCACGGACACTTCAAAGGTCTTCAGACCCTTGGCCTGTAAAACATCTGCGAACCAGCGTAGGCAGAGTGGCACGCGCAGAGTCGGGGTTGCGAGCTAATTTGACGACCACCCAAAGGCCTTTGATGTAAATGCCATTTGAAATGCTTTCGAACTCATGAACATGCAAGGACAGAATTCCAGTGTCTGAAACACTTACGGCGCCGCTTCACCGACCCCTCGCACGATTGCCTTGTGCCGTGTGGCCCGAAAAGGAGGTTCCTCCCCCGATAGCTTTCGGGATTTGTAACACAATTATAAAGGTAAAAGTAACACAAACGCTTATAGAAGGTACGGAAGCACTGAGCACGTCGGTATCGGCCTAACCCAGCGTCTTGTACACCGCGTAAATGAGGTACCGCTCCTCGCACTGCTTGCGGCAAACAACGGCCAAACCAGGAAACCGGGGCAGGGAAGTCAGCCGGATCATGCGAGATCGCGAAGCGGAGTCCTTCCCTGACGTCACGGCATATCTTACCTAGGGATGCCGCAAACTTCTTTCGAACCGAAGGTTCGATGATCAAATCAAGCGGTCGAAAGGTTCGAAAGATTTCGAATTTTCGAACTTTCCATATCGAGAAATTCGACGGAAGTCGAATTTTCGAACTTGTTAAACTAAGAAGTTCGACACTTTTCGAAATTTCGAACTTATTACGCGACAAAATTCGATGCTTGTCGAACTTTCAAACTTGATAGACTAAAAAATTCGATTATTTTCGAACTTTCGAACTTCTTGCACTAAAATGTTCGAAGCTTTTCGAACTTTCGAACTTCCTACGCTAAGAAATTCGATATTTTTCAAACTTTCGAACTTATTAATCGAAAGAATTCGAAAATTATCGAACTTCCAATTCCTGAAAAGTCAAAAGTTCGACAAACTTCGAACTTCTAGGGTAAAAGTTCGAAGTTCGTCGACCTTCCAAAGACCGGCGGGCGGTTTCATTTGGATTCAAGCAGGGAAGTACATTCGTAATTTTTTTTCTTGCATTCTTACATGTGGTGCCTCATTCCTTGTGAAAGACAAAGCCGTTTATTTCCATGTTCTGGCATGCATAGTTTTAAAGAAATAAATTCCCGAAGGAGCGAGGAAGGACGACGGGTTTTTGACGATTGTCGTTTGTGCCATATTTGAAGCGTGCTATAGCCGAAGCCATTTAAGGTAGATATGTTAAACTTTTTAAGAATGATCTATGTATAGCCTAAGTAAGTGTCGTCTTAAGATATGATTATTGTTGTGCAAGACGAGTTTCGAAGAAATGTCTAAACATGTATCTACGGGCAATTATGCCCTAAACTTGGTAATTGTTTTCGTCTAAATTGTTTGAGGTATCGCTTTTAAATTAACACCCCAGACAGTACATATCATAACCATCTGCAGAATACAAAATAATGTATTTATTGTTTTTGTCACGTTGAGGAATAAATTAACTTATGGTGGAAGATTTCTAAAATTGTTCAAACTGAGCACGTCATAAATTTTTTTTTTTTAATTTTACGTTTTTGGAACGTGTTTCTTTTATCCTGTACACATTTTGGTAGGAGAAACTTGTTTCGTAGTTCTGGGCCTCTGAATATGCAAGAATACAACACTTCCGGCGGGTTCTTGATAGTTTTTTTTTTCTCCAGCTTTTCACTTTTGTATTTATAGTTATGTTTATTTAATTGTTATTTTTTACCAATGGCACAGTGATTTAGGTCAAAAAGACATAGCTTTGAACGTCCGAACCACCAAGGAAGTGACGAGTAGTGCCTTCTGACAACGAGTTTCTAACAATGACCATCTACGCGATCTTTTATGCAGTGAAGAGCGACAGTAGCTATACATATGCATAAATAATTTCAGATTAAAATAAGCTCGCCCATGCCCTCTTTCCCCGTATTGTTTTCTTCAACAATCCGAAATATCTGAGGGGGGGGGGGGGGGAGGGAAGACTGGAGCCTCCCCCCCCCCTCCTTCCCCCCGTTTTCCCTCTTCCGACGCCACTGGTATGGTAGAACGCTGCTCGACCTCAAGTTGTGTCGGCTTCTGTGCTTTTTGCTCGGCGTTTCTTCCGTCCCGGAAAATAAACCTGCAAAGCAAATAAAAACTAAAAAAATTGTCAAGGGGCAGGCGAGCTGGTGTATGTTGATCAAGAAGCAAAATCCTGAGACTGAGAATGAAATTCGAAAGAAATAGTGTAAGAAGAAAGAAAAAAGGGGACAGGACAACATCTCAAACTCAGCTGGGTTGAGTTTGAGACGTTGTCCTGAGCTGAGTTTTTAGGTGAGTTGAGTTTGAGACGTTGGCCTGAGCTGAGTTTGAGGCGTTGTCCTGTCCCCTTTTTTTGTCTTCTTTCACTTTTTCGTTCACATTTCATTCCCAGTCTAAGGATTTTACATCATGTACAAACTAAACTTACTGTATGCCACCGTCTCTCGGGCGGCGTTTGGTCGGATTACTACCAGCGTGCAAGGGGGTATAGGAGGCAGTTTGCCAGGTCGCTTCAAGGTTTTTCTGAGCCTTAACCACCTGCCTGCCCTTGGCCGTTTCGAACTGGACGAGTATCGTTAAACAGTGCGTTCGTGTGATCACTACTTCGTGATGCACGTTAATGACCCCCCCCGGGCTGGCGGTCACATTTACTGATCTATGGTCACACGTCACTCTGCACTGGCAAATATTCCAGCACATCCGGGACACCTGTCGTCTCATCTAATTGCGACCAACTTCGCGCAGTCCAAATATCACACCCGAACTTTTCAAAACCCGATTTCATGAAAACCAGTTAGGCGTGAAAACGTTATTTGAAACCGAATTCCACTTGGCGTTTTGGAGCGCGCCAAGATCAGTTGACCAGATCCGGAATGGAGCACACGATCCGAACGGGTTCGCGCCGCCTGCGGATCCCCAGTGGAACATGACCACTGCTCTGGGATCGGCGGATGCATTCCCGTCATTCAACTGCCCGGGAATCCCCTTTCCGCGGCCGCCGCAGTCGTTTCGAAGATGTTTTCGCAATCGCGGCGCCAACACGTGTTCGACGCACGAGCGGCAGGAATGGCTCAGGAGCTTCTAGTAAAGATTGCCGGAATGCCCGTAGCGCGGCAAAACCTTCTCTTCTCCTTCCTGGAAAACGAACCGGCTGTCGAGCCAAAGGGTAAGCAAGCGGCCATTACGAATTCTTCTGAGTCTGAGGCGAGATGGGCGATATCAGGCGAGATGCCACGCGAGAAAGGAAGTCACGTCTTTACGCCGAGGGCTGGCCCTGCTGGCTTCCGGTTGAATCCGCCGAAATCGTCGGAGCGACTTTTCTCGGATCCAGATCGAGATCTGGAGCTGGAGCTAATCCAAAACGACAAGTGGAACACCTCCGTCTCGATCCTGATCGCCCAGTGAAATAGGCTCGCTCCAGAAAAGTCGATCCCGGCGCGCTCCAAAACGACCAGTGGAATTCGCCATGAAACTATGGCGGAACATGAAAACCGGACTTCGGACTTTGCGCACTTGGACTTAAAAAAAATTCGAAACCTTCGAAATTTTTTTTTTCGAATTTAGCCGTAAAGGATAATCGAAACCTTCGAACTTTTCGAATTTTATGTAGACAGAAATTCGAAATCTTCGAATTTATCGACCTTGATGTGGATAAGAGTTCGAAAGATTCGAATTTCTCGAATTTCAGATTTAAAGATATTCGAAACATTCGAATCTCTCGAATTTCAAGTTAGAGAAATTCGATTGCTTCGAATTTCTCGAACCTCAAGTAAAAAAATATTTGAAATAATCGAACCCGAACTTTTAGAAACCGTGAAATCTTCGAACCTTCGAATTCGAAACTCGACGGTTTTTGGAAAGTTACGAATTTTTCGAATACGAACCTCTGTACGGTCGAAAATATAGAAATCTTTCGATTTCGAACCTCAGTTCGGTTTGAAACTATCGACACCTTTCGAATTCGAACCTAGGGTGGTTCGCGGCATCCTCTCACCCAATCAGGGCGCGGCGACCGCAGCGACGCTTGTGTTCGCTCTCGGGGCTAACAAGGAATGACGGCCAGCCTCTTCTTCCGTTGTCTGAGTGCCGGTGTCGGAGTAGCAGGGGCGGAAATTAACCGTCATATTTATCGCAGTCGGATTCGCTTTTCGGCCGGCAAAATTATAAATAAACACTGAAACTTACTACATTTGGTGCATATTTACAAAGTGCAGCGGTAAAAAAGTATATGTGTAAACTCCACGTGCGACTGGGCCGGCAGTATCAATGCGTCGGCTCAGGAGCACGGGACGATATCTACGTCATGCAGTCGACGCACCACCGATTATCAGTGTTGCCAAGCTTCTTCAGCCGGTAGTTTCGGTTTCGCCGTGCCAGTGGAACGAAACTCGGATATGCGATATCTACAAAACTATACAGACTACCGAAAACCAAATTATATCTCGTGATTCAGGATCGCCGACTTTGACTAAACAGTTTATAACTCAAAAATCGTAAAAATGGAGTGGAGTTGCCCTTTAATATTGAACTTTTGAAGCCTCGACAATGCCTCAATTTTATCAACTACAGCACTTAGTCGAAAGCTGATTTTCGCCGCCGCTTGTGGCTGGAAATTGTCGGAAAGTTAGTTCTGTATGTTTTCCTGAATCATGATCTCCTGCGAGATGCCGGAGAGCCGTGAACCTATGTTGACCGTCACAACGCGACTAGAGTCTTATTTTTTGTTCACAATTAGTACATAATGTAGCCAGAAAGAAGCCTTCAATTTCTGTTGCTGAAAGTTAAAACATGCTCATGCATCGATTTCGAATCGTTGAATCATTGTTCGAGTCGCTCCGCCAATAAGCCAATCTCGACTTTGCAGTTTTCAGTTCTCGAGAAAAGACAGATTCATCAGCACGGGATGCTCAAATAAAACGTTTATAAACGCCCATACATGACCATGTTTCAACGTTTATAAACATTGATGCATGAGCACGTTTCAACTTTCAGCAACAGAAATTTAAGGTTTCTTTCCAGTACATTATATACTAATTTTGAAAATATGAAGAATCTAGTCGCGTTCTGATGGTCAACATAGGTTCACGTCTCTCTGGTATCGCGCAGGATGGCGATTTAGATAAAGTGATAGAACTAACTTTTCAACAATTTCCAGCCACACCCGGCGGCGGAAAGTGGCCTTCCAATAAGTGTTGCAGATAATAAAATCGAACCGGTGTCACCACTTTAAAATATAAATATTAAATTTAATTTAGTGGCAAAATGTTACAAGCTGAAACAGATTGTCAGGCGAAAGCTTGCACGCACCTTGCTGCGAGCGTAGCCCATGTTTATCGACGGTACAGCGCCAATTGCAGTGCGCGCTCTATTCACAAAACGTTCCGAGCGCAGTCGAAATGATGGCGTTGGGGAAAGGTTTTTTTGGTTTAGGGACGCAAGCCACTGCCGCCGGAAATCGGGGTCATGTAGAAAGCGATGGAGCTTAAAGACATTGCAGCCGCACTCGCCTTCCCGGATTCCGTGCAAGCTACGTACGTCCTCGGAGAGTATTCGACGCTTTCTGTCGTTATTTGTGCACCCTATGACCGAGCAATGGTGTCCCGATGACCAGGGGAATGTCGCCATCCAAGCCCGTGGCTCTAAGTAAGTATGGGAGTTTAAAACGGAGAAGAAAGCGCGAACAACGTTCGGGCAATGCCTCCACCCAACACCGGCGAAGCCTCTCACCCGTGACTTTCACTCTTTCTAGCGCTCCAGCAAGAGGGAAACCGTCAGTAGCTCTTTCCTCTTTTTTCTCTTGCCCTCTTTTAGTAAAACGGTCAATAGAACATTTCCTCAATGTCCAGAGAGAACAACCCGAGAGGCACGGAGGAGACGTGGAGGGGCTGAGATCAGTTCTGAGGTGTTAGTCACCCGGAAGGGTTGAGGGTGTGTTATTGAAGACAGGTTCCTGATTAAAAAGGACGCCATATTCTCCTGCCAGGACCCGTTCTCCGAAACAATGCTACGGAGTGGGACCTCTGCTTTATGGGTTTTTGCAGTCAGTGGCTTCCTGGGGCTCTGCTTTGTTTCGTTTTGCTGCCAGCGGCTTCCTGAAGCTCCTGGATGTTTACCTCCGCTCAACCTTAGTGGAGTACGAGGGTAAGGTGTACGTATATATAGAGAGCGGGGGTGTGCATCAGCTAGGTCGTACCTTGTACCGCTTCTGAGTGAGGTATTTCTCATGTACGTAGATCTGGTCATCAGGGAGCGACTGGAGGATTCCGCGCCTTGCCGCCGGGTGTACCGTTATGTAGATGACGACCAAATCATACATTAAAAGCAAACAGACCCTGAGACTAACCTGGAGGCCTTCTCGTCGGGACCCGTGGGCCTTTCACTAAAAGGGAGGACCCCCTCCGACGGAACTTTCTAATTCTTGGACCTTCGTTTGGCGATCCGTACCGGGGGAATCTCTTGGGAGTTAAGGCAAAGGACCGAAAAGCCAGTTCAGCCTTCGCTAGCGCTCACTCCAATATCGTTAATTAAACTAGGGCTCGTCAAGATTTTTATGACGTCAGTGCGTTCTAGATCCTGCCCCCATTACGCGGAGCATAGTGTCCGGCTACAGACGCAGAGGTTGAAGAAGGCCGGCTTTGCCGTTCCGGCCCTGCTACTCCGACACCGGCACTCAGACAACGGAAGAAGAGGCTGGCTGTCATTCATTTTACGCACAACACAGCGCATCGGCTAAAGGCGCTCGCGTATAGATTCGATGTAGGGGTGGAGTACAGCTGCAAATACAAACTCGGACAATTGTGTAAAATGGTTAATTGCACCCGCTTTGGGGTTTCACAGCCAAACGTTTGGAATAGAGGTTATAGAGTCATCCGCCATAAAGGGCTCAGATGTAAACGTTACCTCACCGTCGCTGATGCTCTCCGAACGAGAAATCGCGTTTTTTCGCCCGATGCTCTCTAGTTTGGACTGGACAACATTGGTGGATAACTCGTTCCTCCTGCCCGGTGAGGTCCTTTTGTATATTTCCGTTTTCGCCCCCCGCCCCCCCCCCCCCCCTCTTCCCTATTCTTCCTTCATATTTCTCTTACTCCTTCCGTCCCTCGTCCTCTCCGGGATGGGGAGCCGGCGAACGGGCGAACGTAGGCACCTGAATAAATGTTTGTTGTGAGTTGAAAGATACGTACCCGTCTGTGTTCTTGTCCTCTTTGTGTCACTTCTCTCTGTTTTTTAAGTCTACCAACACACTCCTTACATTTTAATTCTACAGATGGCGTACTTGTTTTTTGCTGGCAGGTGCACTGATAGCACAGTCATTTGAATTTGAAAATATGCCCTTGATATCATTACCTGTTCGATTTACCTTCGGCTCCTGCACCGGTGCAGAAAAGTGTAGGGCGGTGTACATCTGCCCTTATCGCAATATACATATACCGGAAGTGCACCGTCCTTTACTATTCTGGACCGGTGCAGGGGGTGCAGGTAAATTGAAAGGGCCTATTCACATTCTGGCATTCTACCCTCGGGCGTCACTGGGATGTTTTGACACAGAAGACAGTCGGATCGATTCGTAATTAGCCGAATTTACTTTTATACGGTTTTGGTTTATGATGCCTGTTTCTACGACATTGTGTATGTACGATTGATTATGCAAGTTATTGTAATTTATCAAACCAATCTTTTGAAAAGCTGGCCACTTATAGAAAGTCAGATAAGGCGCTCCGATAATCCCGGCTGGCAGAAATTTTAATATGTGCGAAAAAGATCTCCCAAATAGAGCCAAAACGCTGTAAAACAAACGCAAATTACATAACAATTTAAAATGGGAATTAGGTAGTAAAATATAGTAAAAACGTTTATTGGCAGGAGTACCTGTCTACTACAAGTTTGATTAGACTTCTATAAAACCTCGACTCCCTGGCGATTCATTCATATGTATTTAGTATTGGTGAATTTAGGCCCAGCACTACCACTGGCTTTCACGGGTACGGTAGCGCTCCGGGGGCGCTGCATTTAAAAAAATAAGAAATCCCGTGCGTCTGCTTTCGCGCAAAACACTCGGAGAGCCAATCAATGCAGCTTACGGAGGCATGCAGCTCGGCACATGACAATGCCGGGACATGTGTAGACCAAAAAACGAAGACTGCGATGTAGCATTAAGCAATGCAAGCGTGACGTTTTGCATTGCCTAATGTTACATCGCAGACTTCGTTCTTTGGTCCAAATATATGTTTAGGCATTGTCATTCGCTGAGCTGCCTCCGCAAACTGCAGTGATTGGCTCTCCGAGTGTTCTGCAGAAAAGTGGACGCGTGTTGTTTTTTACTGTATCCTGCACGTATGCTTGCAAGTGTAGCGCGAGCTACACTTGCAAGCATACGTGCAGCATAAGAGGTATGTTGAAATCCTCTATCACAGAGGTTTAGCATACCGCGTCCGTAATTCGCCGCCGCGCTACCGTGAGCTCATACTAGACCTCAAAGCACGCTCTTCAGCGCGAGTAGGTAAAGATACCGTGGCCTCGGTTCCTACGAATCGCGTTATGCCAGAACTCTCTACTATTTAGAATATGAAAGATCTCACGCGTTTATATTATCGCAAATTAATTTTGTTTCTACTTCTTCGATTCCATTGGATGCGATTTTTTTTCCAGAGCTAAACTTTGTATTACCCTACAAGTCAAAGCTACTGGCCTGCATGTCCAATCACAATATACTTTGAAACCACGTAGTATATCGCTTACGTGAGGATTGAATCAGAGCAATACACCACGTCTTTTTATTTGATCGTGATATGACCTCACGGCCCGCAGCTTTGGCTCGTAGTTCATCACAGGGTGAGCCGAAGTATAGCAATGTGCGTGTCGTTAACTTGACTCTTTCAAGAAATATTTTGGTGTTTTGCAGTCTGACAACTGCGGAGCAGCAAGTAGTATCTAGTGACCCAGTAAGCTTTGCATTCTGTAAGTTGTCTCCTAAATACCTTTCTCTAGCTTCCTTCAAGAAAATTTATCAAGAACTTGAACTACTCCACGAAAAGGTAGGGGACCTTCGCCAAGAAATCGACGGCCTTAAAGAGGTGCATGCTGCTCCCCCTGCCTCTTCTCTGCCCCCTCCTGCGCTACCCAAACTACCGATGGAGACTGCGGAGGATTTTGAAGCCCTGGAGACGTTTCTGGCAGACGAAAAGAATTTTAAACAGATGGTTGGTTTACAGTTTTATTATAGTGAATGATACCTTCCAAAAGTAAGAAAATCAATCAAAGTTGAGTGATTTTCAAACCAATCGTTTCGATTGTTTTAATCTTCAGCAATTTAAGAAAACCCTATATTAGTAAGGTCAAATTAAAACAAATTGTTGACCTATGAATATACCGGGTGTGTTTTTTTTTTTTTTTTTGTCAGTTCACAGTTTTAGGAAAAGGGAGTGCGTTATACAGAGACTTTTCTCATTCCGTGTTTATCGGGCTCGGCGGACATTTGGTGGTGAATTAATTGTCAGGATCAAACGACTAATTAGCAAAAAGCGACAATTAAGTTTTTAATTCGAGGTTTTATGGCCCATGTTGCAATTACGATTTGAACGAAACTACCACAGAAGGCTAAAAGACTCAGGTAATATAAAAGCAACCTGCTTTGAGATATCTGTCGTCAAATCTGCCCTTTCTCAACTAAAATTTCTCAACTGGACGCAAATTTTGCGTCCAGTTACAGCTGTTGTACCATTGCAGCTGTGTACCGGACAAACGTCACGTCATTCCTACCCCCCCCCCCCCCCCCACCCCCGAACGTCAAATGGAGATTACTATAGAGAAATAGACTTGTTGCTAAATTACCCAAGCATCAAGGAGAATGCAGGAAATGGTGTTCCACGCGACGCACGTCCTGGCGTCTGCAGCACTAACAGTTCTAATGCAAAAGCCCTAAAACAAAGGGCATCTTCAACGCGCGTTCATCAACGCTTTATTATGGTTATTTACTTCGAATCGTTTATATGGGGAAGGCCTGCGTGTGTGGCGCGTAGAACACCATTCCCTACATCCTCCTTGCTGCTTGGGTAATTTCGCAATAGGTCTATTCAATTCAAAAATTCTATCATAGTTAGCACGTATCTTGTTAATATCTCGGATATCAGCACAGTTGGTTGTATTTTCGCGTGGTTTAGAGTCTCGGAAATGCTTTGGTACTTTGGCGAACCTAATTGTCAGCGCCGTAAAGGACGTTTTTTTTACAGCGAAGTTGTTAAGGGCTAGTTTCCCCAGGATAGTCTCCGCCGGATTAGAAATGATGACACCGAACTCTGGACAGCTACCGCCATCTATCAGCGACGGCGGCGACCAGACAACTGGTTGCCGCTATCGCTCATAGATGGTGGCAATCCTTCTTCGGAGGAAGAAGAAGGGGAGCGGAACGAGCGGCGATGTGCGTAGCAGCGCGAATGATTTCGCAATTGCCGCGAAGCCGCTATCGCCCAAACGTTCAACTGCGTCGAGCGCTTCAGATTCCCTCGCGAAAGGATGGCAGATCGCTCGCCTGGAAAGCCACCACCGAGGACAGAAGCTACAGCTCCGCTGCTCTTCCTTCTTCACCAGAGTGGAAAGGCTGACAGTTTTTAGTTTTGCCGCATGTTTATTGTTTTGCTTCTTTCAATCTCGAGACAACCCGCTATTCTACGGTGCCACTTGCAACCTCGAGCTTCAATTTTGTCGAGGAAGTTTACCTCGAGTGACTTACCACGGCGATCGAAAACAAGGATTGCATATGCACTCTAAAAATTTCCGTGTGTTCACTTTCTCATCACACACTTAAGAGCCAATCACAACGATCTGTGGAGCGAGCTCGGTGAATCATGGGGTAGAAGAGGTGTCTAGGCCTAATAGCTGGTTGAAGTCACGCATGATTTTTCTGAAGTAGTGAACCGTAAAGGCCAAGTTGATGTTATATTTTTAGATTAAAAAAAAGCATTTGATAAGGTTAACCATAGGAAATTATTACTAAAATTAAAATATATTCTGAAAAAAACAGGTCTCTTCAGATGGATAGATATGTCTTTTTACGGACGAAGACAATTTGTAGAAATTAAAGATAAACATTCCGATCTGATCGATGTAAAATCAGGTGTACCCCAAGGGAGCAGTGCTCGGTCCATTGTTTTTTTTTAAATATTTATTAATGATATACTCTTCAATTTAACTGTTAAGGATAGGCTCTTTGCCGACGACTGCATCTTGTATACAGAGGTTGACGAGCCCACCGATCAAATTAATCTTAGCACGTGTTTAGCAGGCGTCTGTGAGTGGTGCAATACTTGGCAAATGTGACTAAACTTAGATAAAACCGTGTGTATGACTATTACTCATAAAACAAAGCCCATTCAATTCGCGTACGCCATCGAAGGGTACCCGCTATAGTCGGTTGCAAGTTAAGAAGGTAGGAGAGGCTCCTCCCACAAGCGTGGTGCGCCGGTTTCAAACCTCTCCGCAGTCGAAAGAAGAGTTCACTGGAAACGCTCCTTGTTCCGCTTCAATGGATAGATAATGGCCACAGAGTGGTGCCAAGTTGTCTTCGACCCCCACTTTTTAAGAAAGCGACATTTGTATTCATCGGAGAGGGAACCGAGCCCCTGAAAGCAGCCTTTGTATCAATCGAAGGGCGAAGCTAATCCCCGAAAGTCGTCTTTGTTTCGATCGGAGGTGGATGACTCTAATCTCCCTCTCGTGGCTTCCACAATGCTAAGTCAAAGTCGAAAGATAAAGCAAATATGTACAGAAAGGCAAGACCCTCCTCGCGCGTTGGCCGCGACGTCACGGAAACGATGGGACGCTATTGGATGCGGAGGTGGCGGAGGGATATATGATTCCCTTTGAGGGGCATTTGCCGCTACATTCTTGACTTGTAACCTACTATAGTAAGGGTAAGCAGTTACAAATATCTGGTGTCATTATTTATCACGATCTCCGTTGGTAGTATTGTGATAGTATTGTAAAAAAATCGAATTATAATCTGTGGTATTTAAAGGGAAACTGAAGCGGTTCTGTATTTAAGAAAAAACACTTCAATGGCCTCCATTCGGCCTCCAGGATCACGAATATCGAGATTATTTTTCACCTCGAAGCACGGAGGCTTCAGAAATTATTTTTAAAGTACCGCCGAAGCCCCTCCTTTCTTGGGCGTGACGTCACACTAGGAGTTTTCGGAATCTCTGCTCTCGTGCATCTTCAGTGCCTGTCAAAGCTATGCACGCGCACTCTTGCTATTTTCAAAAAGGTCCGAACGAGACGTCACGGCTGGGGTCAGTGCGGAAAAGTATACCTGTCAAGCTTGCAATTGCACGCGCTGCCCACACGTGCGGCACGCGCTTGGCGGCCCAAAGATCCTAGTATGACGTCACGACTGGTCGGAGGTTTTTCGTATTTCCTCGCGTTAAGGTACATTTTCGAGAAAAATGAATGTGATATTCAGATTCACGGTATAGAAATACGCCAGAATTCACCTCTAACTCGTTTTTTTCAAGAAGTGTTTCAGCTTCCCTTTAAGGCGGTCTTTGAAACTAAGTTCAATGAACACAAAACTTTGGGCTTATAAAACACTCATTCGTCCATTGATGGAATACGCATGCGAAACTTGAGATCTTCATATTGTTAAGGATGTACTAAAGCTAGAAAAGGTGCAACGACTTGCTTTACGTTTTATTTTTTCCAAATATCGCCGACTGGATTCACCTACGGCACTGTATTCAAAAGCCAACTTCCCATTACTTAAAATAAGGCGTAGAAATAAAAAAGATTGAAATTTTTATATATAATTAATAATGGCTTATTGCAGATAGGTAAAACATCTTACCTAGTTCCTGACGAGTCGAAAATAACTCGGAACAAACACAGTCGCGCACTCATCAGCCCTGGTTCTTCAAGGACTGTTTCAGATACTCATTCTTTCCACAAACCATAAGTGACTGGAATCTTCTTTCGGAGCAAGCTGTAGTATGCCAATCCCTTGAAGCTTGTTCTTCTTATATAGCATCTTGCAAAATGTGAAATAAAATGTTGTTTTCTTGTATTGTTCTGCGCCAACGCATTATAGCCCATGACGGATCTAATTTTTATCTTTCATTGTCGAAGCATTTCTGTGATTATTTGCTGATATATTTTATAGTACCTTTTCAAGTATGTGCTGCTCTTGTTGTTGTTGTTTTCTTTGTACACTTGTATACCCACCCTATTATAGTCTCGATAGAGACTGGTAGTATTTTGAAATAATATTAAAAATGAAGTCGGCCGCTGGGACACTGAGCAACGTGAAACGTCACGCTCAGTATCCCAACGAAGACTTCATTTTTGGGTCTAAACACGTGTTTGGCCCTGTTATTCACCGAGCACGTTCTCCTGATGGCTGTGATTGGCTATTAAGTGTTTGCTGGGAAAGGAACGCACGCTGATTGTTTAGAGTGGAACAATGCGACAGATCTTGCAGAACCCGTATGCGGTTTATCTACTTTTGCGGTTGGAAATCATTTTTCCGCAGTCAAACTTTGGTGTTTCGTTTTTTGCTTCTCACCTTATATTATATTGCCATAATCTCTGACACGTCGGCATATAGTCCCAGTTTCGGTAAACTCTAAATTTTATATAATGCGTGGTTTAGTTTGGCAATCTGAACATCCCGATTCTTATTTGTGTTCCGTGACCTGTATTTTGCATTCTTTAAAAAATAATCTCATGGTAATTCTACTCGCAGGTCAAACACCTCATGAGCTTTGACGGCTCAACACTTGAAGATAAGGCTAAAGGCATGATGACTGGTTTGTTCTCGTTGGAGTTAGCTGCCACCTACAACTACAAGAAGAGATCGACGGGCAAGCTTGTTTTCGAAGGGACGGAAACCGAGAGGGCCGTCCGTCGTAAGTACTCCCATTAAATACTATTGAACGCAATGAATGTTAATTTGGAATTTGAAAGCTAATAATTATTTATAATGCTCTTCATGTGTATCGAGCCATGAATAAGAATTACGAAAATTGTCAGATATATCTAAGGGAATAAAATTGAAGTTTCACATTTTATCACAAGTTAATGTTAGGAAGATAAAGTGTTTATTAAAGTTTTGTTGCTCTAGGCACCAATACAAAAGAGAGAAATAGGTGACAAAAACGGCATAGTCGTTAAAGTATTTAATTTCAGTAAAAACGTAAAACTCAGAACCTTTATTGTTTTTAAAATGATAGGTGTCATGGTTTTCTGCTTAGTTGAACATGCTTATTTGGTTTTAATATCGTTATGTAGTGAATGAAATGTTGGCTTTACTTTTTTTAGTTCCAAAGCAAAACGTCCTTACATAGCTAGCTATTCCAGAAAAATGTTTGTAGAACAATTCTAAACTAAAATGATTTTTTGTAGAATGAACATCTCCGAGAGTATAATCTTGCATAGTTTTAAAAATATAGTTTAATCATAATGTCACAAAATGAGCTCGCATATTTTGTTCTCAGGCAGAAATGTATACACACTCCTCGCTGGGCGAGGTTTTAAAAGTATAGAAAAGGCAATGTGTAAAACGAGCAGAGTGTTGTTCTTATTTTTAAAAGGCACGATACTTCTGTCAATATCAGGCAGAATTGAAAGTTTGAGAGGACACGGATGTTAAAGTGGTCTTTTTAAACTCTTTTTTAGGCGCTGCAATGGAGAGTTTCCGAGGTCTCGGCGTCCAAGGAATACACGTTCCACCTCGGAAAACGGTTCCGCTACGCGTACGCCAGACTGAAAAGGGAGGAGGACGCGTAGGTAAAGAAACTCATTTTTGGTCGAACATTTTTCAGATTCCACCTTAAAATTTGGTTAAAAAGAAAGCTTTCCGAAAAACAAAAAACAAAAACGAGTTTATGGTTGACTCTGACGTGTTTGTGCCTGCGGAGTCCAATATATCACAACCGTTTGACTCAAAATAGTCACTAAAACATAAGTGATCGCCGCAGCGGCACGCCATTGGCTAGTCACGCGTGACGTCTCACTACGTCATAAATGGTCTATCTCGATTCTCCCTTGCTCCGTTGATTGCGGAAGCGGTCGGGCGCCGAGGCTTCTGCTCTTGTAAATTGGGTTGGGCTTCAGATTTTTCGAAATCTTTCCGTGGATCCGAAAGGGGATTGTGTCCAGAGGACCCTCTACATGATAAAGTAGCCGTTCCAGCCGTTGACAAAGCAGAAAATTGACCCTCCGCAGTAATAAGGGGAGACACGAGGAACCGCTTGCGCCGACGCAAAATGGCCCGCTTCATACGATCTGGAACATACTGACTGCTACTCATTGTAACGTAAAACGTTGACAATAAACGGGCTGCTATTAACGAGACGCGTAACGCCGGATTAGCGTGACCCTCCCCAAAACGGCTGTCAAAGGAGAAGAATTTGGCACACATCGTCCTTCATGCCTGGCAGCTGCTGGACACGTGAGCATTCAGGCTGCATTATTAATCAAGGCTGAAGTGAGTTGAAGGGTTAGTATAATCGGCTTGGAGAGACGGGAGAGCTTCAGCTGAGATGAGGCGGGTGATGAGAGAGGGTCGTCGTTCTTCCAGCGCGATGTCCTTTCGTGCTACGCGAATAGCTGCACAGAAGGTCCATCCTTTTGATAGCGGTACCCCTGCTGAGTTTCATTTGTTTGCCACCAATTATTACGCAATTACAGCTTTAGAAAAAGCCAGGGACGGATCCAGAACTCCGTTTTGGGAGGGGCGGAAAATTTGTAAGGATGCTATTCTCCCATTCTTTCGCGTGCACCGGGGGGTCCGCCCGTGTGAAATTGCCCTCCGAGAAGGGTTGAGGTGGGGGGAGGGGTCGACTTTCTTTGGGGGGGGGGGGGGGGGGGCGGCCGCCCCCGTCGCCCCCCCTCCCTTGGATCCGCCACTGGAAAAAGCGGATATGTGTGCCCGGCAGACGTCGCTTGGATGTCGAATTTGTGAAAGCTTCCTGGGCCTCTACATTCACAGGCACCTCACACAAGACTTGTTGACTGCATTAGGCCACCACCAAGCATTATCATCGTCCGATCGCATTTCTATGGCGCAAAGAACCATTGAATGACACACGAGTTTCATACGGAACACACTGCGTAACTTGTAATTGAAGAACTCACTCTATTCACAACAGAATTTCAAATGCTTTTTATATCCAAAGACGGCTCCTGAAGAGATTATATATGTAATAGTATACCCATGGAAGGAAAATTCAATGGAATTTGTGTTTACTTTTAAAAAAGTTGTGACCTCAAATAGTATCAGCAACTGTAAAAAAAGTCCATGCTAAAACAAGTTGCACCGTGAAAGGTTCCTAAGTGACTGCGTAGCGGAGTAAATTAAAAAGATCGGGTGCACCTAAGCATTCCTTATGAGTTGTGAATGCGAAAGCATGCAATCTGTTTGTCCGCTCCCTTTTTCGTCGCCGGTCGGCGCGTGTGCTCCCCTGGTGACCTTGGACGCTCCGCGCTGATGGACACGCAGCGCCATGGGGTGAGCGCTCGTGGAAACTGACGAGCGCAGCGGCCAATGGGAGCCCCGTCGACGCGCGCCAGCCAATGGAACCCAAGGAAACTATCTGCAGTTCTCGCGCTTCAGACTGATGACGTCAGCTCGCTCCATGAGACAGTTAATGCTTTCGCATTAAAAACAAAATAAAACAATCTGGGGTAATAGAGTCGCTTCGGGAAATATGGTCACTTTAACGGTATAAAAAACATCAAATAAACTAAAAGACAGTCATAGGCGGTTAGCACAAACGAGCCACTGGAAGCCCGCTATTTGGATACATGATCGCGGCTTTTCCAGTGCACTGCTCACAACCAATAACGTAATAGTTTTTTTCTAGAGCAGTCAACCTATAATTCCTACCCAGCGTAGTTCTAATTTGCGTGTGCCTTTTAATGCGCTGAATTGCCTTCGCACCTTCAAACATGGTCGCCAGAGAGTCGGGTTCAGGCGAGCATTCTTCAGACCAAAACCCATATAATCATTGTTTTCATATGCGCCGTACGGAACACGTTCCGAACAGAAAACGGGGCAGTCGCTAAAACTCGTCTGTCTGCATAGCGGGAACCCATCCCTTTAAAATCTCGGTTTCGGAGTGTAAAGGGCGGTAAGCGGGAAGAACAACTACGACGAACGCTGTTCGTGCAAGCCGACGGCTACACATGAGTACGGCATGGTGCAACAGCGCGAATCAGTGGCTTCGGCGCCACGAGCATTCCGCAGACCTGTGAACGCGCAATCAACACATCAGGCGATTTAGTCAATAGTACGACTGATTAACGAATAAAAGCAAGCGCAATGTGGCGGTAGAACGACGAGGGCTCGAAAAGTCAGTAGAGCAGCCAACGAGGGAAGCGCGGCCAGCCGTGGCGGGGTCCCCCAGCCGGACCCTTTGATGCGTCAGCTGACGGGCTTCCTTCTCTCTCCCGTTCCCGTCTGCTTCGGAGGGGCGTGGCTTCAGCACTACTTTGAAGGCGCTCTTCCGGTTAATCCGCGCATAAAATGACCAAACCAGTTTGATATTCGTTTTGACTGAGGTCTAATCTATTAGGCTCGGGTGTTTTTTCTCACATTTAAAACCGATTCAGCTTCCCTTTAAGTCCTATTGCCAACACCGTTCACACCACAGAAAAAAATAAAAGAAAAAAGAAACGAGCTTTGCGTGTAGTTCAACGCTGAATGAAACAATTACATTCAATTCACAATGAGTTTGCTGAATTTTTTACAGCGGAGCTGTTAAGGGCTAGGTTCCCCAGGATCGTATCCACCAGCAAAAAAAAAAACAAAAAAAAACAAAATGATGACGCCGAACTCTGGACAGCTACCGCCATCTATGAGCGACAGCGGCAACCAGATAATTGGTTGCCGCCGTCGCTCATAGAGGGCGGCAGCCGTTCTTCGGAGGAAGAAGAAGGGGAGCGGAACGAACGGCAATGTGCACAGCAGCCCGGATGGTTCCGCAACCGCCGCGAGGCCGCTGTCGGCATAAGTTCCACTCCGTCGAGCGCTTCAGATTCCCTTGCGAAAGAAGAGCAGCTCGCTTGCCTGGAAAACCATCGTCGAGAACAGAAGCTACAGCTCCGCTGCCCTTCCTTCTTCACCAGAGTGGAAAGGCTGAAAGAATGACGGATTTTCCTTCATTTCAGAGAACTTTCGAATCTTTTCTCGCCGGAACATGACGGCGGCGTCACATTCCGGCGAGAAACCGGCCCGAAAATTCTTTCGAGTGACGGAAAAGCCGTCGTTTCCAAATGCCTGGGTGGCCAAACGCCGGCTGTGTAAATGAGGCATTACGCCTTAAAAACGTCGACATCTGGATAACCCTAGTCAAGAAAAGGCACCGTAATTCGCTACATGGAGGAGTTAATATTTTTCGCTAGGAGCCGAAAATTTTTAACAGTCCTTGAGGTGTAAACGGGCCGTAGTCCATCCCTTGTGAATTGAATGTAATTAGGTGCATATAATAAAAGTCGCAATTTATAAAAACAAACAAATCTGCAGCAGCAGGGGAAGCTGTATCTTCCCTAGGGCGTTTTGTGATAAGATCGAACAGCCGTGTCCGGTGACCATTTTTAATTTTGATGAAAAAATATTTTGCTGGCTTCATGCCAACGAGAATAAAAAAAAAATCCTTGATTTAGGGAAAAAAATGTTCTTGCGTATTTTTATTTTTTTTTTATTTAACAATACTGCAGGCCCCGCTAGGGCCCCGGCAGGGGTGGACGTGTAAGACATAGTACAGGACATTATGAAAAAGGGAAGACTTCAATACAATGAAACAACACTCTAACACCAAAAAATATCTTGCGATATTGGCATTTCGGGCGGCTTCCCCCAAAAAATTCTTCTGGTTACGGGTCTAGAAATGTCTACTGACAAATTAATCATAGGAAGGATTGACAAAAAGTATTAATCACAAAGTGTTAGGGTCGTTATTTTGATAAACAAAATCACAAACACGGCACATTGAGGTCTGGAGTACAGATTTGTTTTCTTCATACCTAAAAAAGCTAAGGTCTTCAAACTCTGCCAGTGTGTTGTCCTGTATACAGTTCATCTGTGCATGAAATATCGTTGTCCTGGTTACCGGGAGAAATTAACAAGAATTGCTCACGCAGGGGCATTTAACTAAAATGCATTATTTTGAAAAGCGTTTAAAAAAAGGCCATCTTTAATTTTCCTTAAACTCTCCGAATTAACATTTATAATATGAACTTACAGAATCTGCAAAAACATAATGCAATATTTATGTGGCTCTGAAGTTATAACACGACAAATATGGCCAAATTGACGCTAACGCGGTTTCTATAAATGGGGCGTGTACTTAGCCATTCTTTGCCATTTCATTGTAATTAAAAAGTGTAAAAATGCTTCGTGGTGGTCAGGCAAAGAGAAATTGACAGCGCAGAGGTGGACGGTAGTTTTGAAGGAAACTTCCTAATAACTTTTCGTACAGCCGACCCAAAAATGCCCATGGGCCGGAGTGATCGAGAGATGCCTTCCTGTAACATGCTTCGCTGTGCCTGTTTCAATAGCCGGCGTATAGCGTCTCCGTTTACGCGACATAAAGGAAGCAACCGGAGCGACTTTGCAAAAAGATCAAGCTACAACCTTGCCGGTAACATGATGTAGGAGGTAAGACGATGCAGATCCCGAACCTTCGCCACCTGTGAGCAGCAGTAGATCCGCCGCCGTGGAAAGCCGCACAACGCCAAGAAAACAAAAATACTGCAAAACAATTCAATTGACTGAGATTGTCTGCATTGGGCGTTTTCAGATAGGATCGAAAGACCATATCCGGTCAAAATTTGTTTTTAATTTTTACCAAAATATTTATTTTACTTCCGCAACCGCAAAAACATATTCGAACATTTTTATGCGGAAAATAAATTTCTCTCGAGGAACGAAAATCACAAAGTCGCTATTGGTATACGCGCACATTTTTGCGACTTGCGTGAAACCGTTCCTTTGGATATTTATAAAAGAAAAACTGTTGTTGCCTTAGGATTTTTATTGTTTGTGCAGAGACTGTACATAAAATAAAGGGAGGAAAACATGTATTATCGATTACTAAGCAATTCAGAGCTTTATGGATCCAGATCTTAAAAGGCTGGAAAGTCAAATTTTTTAAGATGATTTGGACGCGTTTCTTTAATAATTGGATAAATTGTCATGGAAATCAAAAACGATGACCTCGAAGAAACAATACGCTGAAATGTAGACAGGTTACCGATTTTGCAATGATTAGAAAATCAGTTTAAAGCGAAGGATATCTTAATTTGTCTTCTACGTTTCACAGATCACGGCTCATAGTGTGTCCTATCGGGCCCTTCAAAAATGTTTTGGAATACTTTTATGTATTTTTGAATTTACGGAGCGCTAAATATACAGAATTACCGTAACAGGAGTAGAGGAAGCTAGGACGTTGCCGATTTCAAACAAGGGCGATAAAGTGGTCGAAAAATGTAGGAAGTCTGTAAAGAGAAAGCACCGCGTCAGGAGTTCGTGAAAAATACAGACTTCATTCAAAAGATTACAGGTGAGTTTGAAGCACGAGTCAACAATTTAACTACAGATTTCTCGGATCAGTGAATTTTGGAGCCTACCCTTCGTAGGGAGGCTAGGCTGCTGACGACAACGTTTAAATTGATAAGAAAGAACAGATGTTTAAAGTGGTACAATTGAAACGAGCTTATTGAATCAAGGTCCTGTGCGCACATTTGGCGCTTGTAGCGTGCATTCTTTCTGCCGTACGGCGACCGGAGTCGGTCATGGCGCTCTCCTGGCACTCCAATGAGGAACATTTTTCTCAAAATTTACCTGTAGTCATCACGGTTCGTTTCTTATGAGTGGCACCTCAAGCTCGCTAAATCGATCTGCTAGTCGCAGCCATGGGAGACTTTACTTTCAAAGATATACCTTTTCTGCGTCTGTCGAAATGTCGGACCGCGTGCACTGCCACAAGCGACAGGACTGAATTCCACTCGCAACGGAAACAGAGTCCCAGTCCTTTGCTTTCATGTCCCTGAGTGCTTTGACGTCAGCTTTACGGAGGTGGATTATTTTCACGTTCGGCAATTTCGTGTTCAGTGGGGCAACCATCTCTCACGCCAACTTGAACACCGACGCGGTGGGCCGTCGGAGCTGGTACAACGTTGCCTGGTGCTTGAAACAACCCAATATTCCATCGCAGGCACTCTTACCATCTCCAGTTGTGAAAAAAATGCACTTCATTGACGAGTGGTTGTTGCTCCGCAAGTCGTGTAGTTGGTGCTTGTTCCTAAAGTGACTTGCTGCACTATCACTGACGTGGGTCACATGAGCATACCCAAGTTGAATTTCACGATTCTCCAAACCGTTGTCATATAAATTAAGTTACAAACAATCTCATTCAATCGGAAATTTTTTTTCTGCAGAATTGTTTTTTGCGTTGTGTGGCTTTTTACGGCGGCGGATCTTCTGTTGGCGCTGACAGGCGGCGCAAGTTCAGGTTCTGCCGCGCCCTGCCTTCTATATCATGTTACCGCCAAGGTTGTAGGCTGTTCTGTTTGCAAAGTCGCTCTGGTCGCTTCCTTTACGTCACGTAGACGGAGACGCTACGCGCCGGCTGTTGAAACAGGCACCGCGAAGCATGTTAAAGGGTGTCGCCTTTCGATCACTCCGGCTCATGGACTTTTTTGGCTCGGTGGCACAAAAATGTATTAAAAAGTTTTCCTTCAAAACTACCGTCCACCTCTGTGCTGTCAGTCTGTAATTTCCTGACCACCCCGTATCATTTTTAAGCTTTTTAAAAAAAAAGGAAATTGTGAAAAATGGGTATGTGAACTCCCCATTTATGGCAACCGCGTTAGCGTCAATTTGGTCATATTTCTCGTTCTATAACTTCAAAGCCGCACAAATATTGCATTATGTTTTTGCAGGTTCTGTTAGTACATACTATGAAACTTAAGTTCGGAGAGTTAAAAGAAAATTAAAGATGGCTTTTTTTTTAAAGTGGTTTAAAAAAAAAATAATATTTTATTTAAATGTCCTTGTGTGATTGATTCTCGTAAATTTCTCCCGCTAACCAGGACAACGATATTTTATGCACAGATGAACTATATACAGGACAACACACTGGCCAAGATTGAAGACCTTAGCTTTTATAGATACGGAGGAAAAAAAACCCTTTAATCACGAGCGTTATTACGCAATGGGCCGACGCTAATAATCGGTGATTAATAATTTTCGTCAATCCTTCCTATGCCTAATTTTTTCAGTAAATATTTTTAGACCCCAAGTCAGAACAGCTTTTTTGGGGAGAAGCCACCCGAAATGCCAACATCGCACGACACGCCAAACCCGCACGTGACTGAGAGGGTGCTTACAAATGTTTTTCGCAGCGACAATTTTTTTCCCCCAAAACAAGGATTTTTATTCTCCTTGGCTTGAAGCCAGCAAAACGTCTTTTTCATCAAAATCAAGAACGGTCACCGGACATGGTTGTTCGAAATGCCAACATCGCAGGATAGGCCAAACGCGCACGTGACTGAGGGGGTGCTTACAAATGTTTTTCGCAAAGGTAATTTTTTTTCCCCAAAACAAGGATTTTTATTCTCCTTGGCATGAATCCAGCAAAACGTTTTTTCATCAAAATGAAGAACAGTCACCGGACACGGTTGTTCAATCTTATCTGAAAACGCCCTTTATTATTACTCAAAATACAAGCCTACATGCACGAGCCGACGTAGCTTAATGCACACGATGATGTGCCTCCAAGTGTTATAGTTGTGGGCTTCAGAAGTTGTTTATATCACCTGCGAAGTTACAGCGGTATTTATGGCAGTTACCCTAAATTGCCAATAACCACTGGACATGGTTCGGTATGTTGGCATGAAATTACAGAAAGAGGATTTCTTAGAAGTCCGCCAGAGACCTTTCCATTCTCCAGTGGAGCATAAAGGACATGTGCAAATACGTAATTCCTTTTACAGGCAAGCAGAATACCAGTGTTTATTTGATTGGTTTACAAAAATAGCCGATATTGCATCTAGGTTTTTTTTATTTCAACTATTGTTTTGTTTGGTTTTTCAGGAGGATACTCAAGAGAGTGCGAGCGAGTGGAGGAGCGGGGCCAGAAGTGGTCCAGGACCAAGCATGAGGGAGCAGTGTTGTCACTTTTTAGAACATTTGTTTTATGTTTGCGTTTCAATTAATTATTTTTTTACACCCCCCTCCCCCGCTTTAAGGGTATAATAAAGAAAATAAAATGCAATTCTGTTTTTGTGTCGTTCCATGGGAACTGTCATCGGTTTATGTGTGGTGGGACTTGTGGCGGTTGTGAGGTTCTGTTAGCCTAATTTATAGCGGGATAAAATTTCTTCTATCTTTTTATTTTTTTTTCCGTAGTGCTGAGAAGTGATGATGCGGCAACAAAGTGATTGCAGCGACGTGATGGCACGAACATTTTTAGCACCGCTCGCACGTGTCGGAGTTCCTTTCCATTTTGTTTTCTTCTTTTTTATTCAAGCCTTACGTCCTGGCAATAAACCTTCAGTTGTCATCATGCTGCTACACGGGTCGATCGTGTCTACTTTATAGCAGCGGTGACGAAGAAAAAATGTATGAACCAACAAAAGGTTGGCACTTCGCACTCTTAAAAAAAAGGAATAGTACTTCGTCTTTTTTGGGGACTAATTCGATATCACTGATACTACCCCAAAAGCGCCAAAACGCCGGTTTAGTCCTTTCTTTTTTTTTTAGTCCCTTGGCAGTGATTTCTTTAGGTCGAAGTTTTGATTCGTTGCAAGGAGTGTTTTTGATCCCTACAGCAGGGCACCAGGGACTAACTTTACCTCTTCAGGAAATTAACAACAGTACCTTTAGCGTCGTCGTGTCTACAATTGTGGGAGTAACTTTGATCCCTTTGAGGATCAACAGTGCTGATTGGGGACTAACTTTTTTGATTGGGGACTAACTTTTCGTCCCTTTGGGGATTTATTTTGCCACTTGAGATGATATTTATAGTGACGGGGGAGTAACTTTTGTCCCTTTGAAGACCATTTATAGACACTTTAAGGGATGAATTTTAAAAAAAATTAGGGGAGTAACTTTCGTCCCTTTAAGAATCAATTTTGACTTTTGGAGCCTAATTTTTATACTAGCGAGGGAGTAACCTTCGTCCCTGTGTGGACGAATTTTACAGTATTAAGGGAGTAAATTTCGTCCCTTTGTGGACAAAATTTGACACATTTAGAAACGAATTTACTAGTAATGAGACCCTTATAGCTGTGAATAGGAGTGAAAGGTTTGCGGCATTGAACAGCTTCCTATTAGGAAAAGGCAGATTGTGTAACTTGTTTAAAAAGGTATCTCTTCTGAAAAGTTGCACTAAGTGTCTTTTCAGAACAGGGAGGTATTCAATACCGCAAACCTTTCACTCCCATTCACAGCTGAAAGGTGGAAATATTTCAGTAGATCTTAAAAGACGCACACTTTATTTGGAAAAAGCATGCCTCTGCTGCCACACAAGCAGCATCATGTACTACTTTAATCTAAATGGTAATGATGCCCGCGAAGACTGGATATGCGGACAACACTCGTAGAACTTTCAAGCAGGCTTTAACAGCCAACATCACCATTTTACAAAAAAAGTTGCACCAGCAATCTGTAGAAACAAATTACTACTTTCATTGCGGAAATATTATTCTAGAACTAAACAACCCTGAAATTAAAAACAATTTCAGATCACAAGAAAGTATACAAAAAATACTGCCATCTTAGCACTGAAGGACTTGCCAAAATTTAACATGAGTAGCATATATATAAGCGTGTACAATGGTTCTTATTCCTGCGGAACAAGCCCGAAAAATGGGTGCCTGGACATTAAAAGTTTAAGCATTCACTGAATGTGCACGTTACTTGTTGAAATTCTAAGGCATTTCGCTTCCTTTCTGTGAAAAATGAAACCAACTTGCCAGGGCCTACGGTGGAAATGCTTGCAGAGTTAGCAAAGCTTGTAAACTGTGACGTCATTTTGTTCTAAGCACAGCAAGCAGAAGGCGATCTTTCATCTGCTGGTTGTGCCTATCGGGAGTTACAACCATCGCTAACTCCATCATCTGCAGACATGACTGCTATTGACACTGGCCAGTTTGTTGGTCTTATTTTTCATGTGAAGGGAGCTAAGCTTTAAAATTTCTGCAGGAAAAATTCACATTCGGCTAAATCTTAAAATAGATTTCTACACGCAGGATGATTTTTCTGGCTCGTTTGACAGCACTAAAACATTTTGTAGACACCCTTTATATCAATTCAAGAATAAACAAAAAAAAAATTGGAGAGAAAAAAAAAAGCTACCAAGAGAGAGCTCTTTTCAGTGTCCTTTTCTTTCTTGTATAATGAAAATGACAAACAAATCAAACACCCTAATAAAAACGGTTCAAATCATAAAATATAATGCAGTAAAATGACTAGTATATTTATAAATTAAAAACAACCTGGCATGGGTTTTTGACCTTCAGGAATATTTATGCTAAAAACATTACTAGTACATTGGATGACCCAAGTCACCAGGCTCGACCTAAAATGGACCGTAAATATCGACGCCTGCACGTAGCAATCAAAACTTTTCGTCAAAGGTGTATTTCACAGGTGTATTTCTGTAAAAAATAGCGCCAAGAGACCTGCCAGGGTCTACGGGTGCGGCTGACCAGAGAAAGAAAGCAGACGACACGCGGACGAACTCCGTTGGTAGCAAAAGCGCCGTCGCTATGCAGACGCGTTTTTTGTCTAACTTTTAAGTTTTGCTTTTATTGTCCACATTTATTTTTTAACCAAAGATAGATTTCAAAAAGATTATGTTCATTTTAATAAATGACGGTGGTCGAAAGCCGTTGCATTAAGGAGGTAGCGCCATCTATCAATACGAACCACCCGCCGTAGTCCCTGGCAAGTTTCTTGGCCCCATTTTTACAGAAAGACAGCTACGCTTGGTAATTTTGCAAGAAAAAAAAAACGACCTGTGATATTCGCGGCTCCAGCGAACTATAGAGGGCGCGCTGCTCAGGCAAAATGGCGGACGATAGGAGGTCGTTTTTGTTGTTAAGCACGCGGACCACCACAAATTCCTGCACTGTAACGTAAAATCAGTATTACATTTGAAAGCAAAGTGATTTTTCGACAGTAGGGACCTTCTTCTAGTCAGTGCGTAGAAATGACACGGCGGAATCAAAAATAATTACTGGAAACGATGTTTGTTTCTATGCTACCTACGAGAACCAAGCAGCGATAGCAGATGACAGAGTAGAAACGACCTCCTCTCCTGAGCTTCTCGGCGCTGCCGCTACGCGGCGTCGATTTCGCTGGAGTCGAGAATACACCTTTGACGAAAAGTATAGATTGCTTCGTGCAGGCGATGATTTTTACGGTCCAGTTTAGATCGAGCCTGGTGACTTGGGTCGCTCTATATTTGTTAATTAAATAATCAAAACAAAAAACCTGGCACGGTTTTTTTACCTTCAAAAATATATCTGCTCAAGAAAGCAAAAATAATGTTCACATAAATAAGAATACATTCCTTGACGGGACACCAGCACACAAAAAAAACTTTCTTCTAGCAGCATGTGTGGGGAAAAAATAAAATAATAAAAACTTTTTTTTTAAATTTATGCTGGTCAGCAGCCTTGTGCCCATGAAGCCCAGCTTTGAATGTCTGAGACCTACAAGTCTCTCGAAACAAACAAATGTGCGACGATATTTAACGATGTACTGAAGGTCGCAAACCCATGACAGGCAGAAACACAGTGCCACAGCTTCCAGAGGGCCCTCTGCCTCGTAAGCCTGATTTTCAAAAAGGACATTGCAGCGCTCTATTGATGTACTGTGACACACTGCGATGGAATAGACTGCGGGGCACGTCTGAAACAAAGGTTGGAAATTAAGGCAAATCATAAAATCGAAGTCTTTCGCACAAAAAGAAGAGGCCTACTCCTACAGCAGACGCAGGTAACTGATGATAGACTAGCTGAAACAGGTACAGTACATACTCCCTAAACCTAACACCACAAACCGGTAACCGAAATATTGTTGTTGGCAAATCAAAGCTAAATTGGTCATTGCAGCAGCTGGAATATCATCAGGAATTTCAGGAATTTCTGAGATGTTTGAATGGGGCACCAATATTTCCTGGTGGGTTCGTTGGCCTTCAAAGAGGCTCTCCTGAAATGTCTGAAGTGCCCTTTACAATGCCTTGAAATCTCTGAAAGCCCGTCAAGAGCTTTTCTAATGGGGTCGGGAAAACCTTCAGGCTTCTTGCGATGTCTGTGGGGCCACGGCTTAGGTGGAGAAAAGACATTTCGCAGAATTAGAACATAGCTACGTATTGTCCGCGAAGGGAAAAAAATAAGTATTTGGAGAACATCGATCGTAGGTGTGTATGGTCAGATTTTTATTACTGCTCTTCTATCAAGCACGAGTGGGCTCGCGGACCCGTCTTTCAAGAAGGCCACTGCAGGCAGTCGCCCCATGTGGAGAATTGACGAGGCGCGGACCGAGAGCTGTTGGCCGAGCGGCGTCTTGAGGCGAACAAGCTTTGTTTGTTGCACGAATAATAATAAAAAAGGGCAAGCCGAGAGCAGCGCGTTGCCCAAAAACAGGGACGCGGGGGAGATTGCGAAGGCGAAGCGGCAGCGGCTAGTCCCGGGAACCGGTTCCTCCGCGGGGAACGGTCCCCAAAAAGGAGAAAAACATAATCATTTTGCTTTTCACCAGAGTCGGACCTCCTCTCTTTTTCGTTGTCGTCAAAAACACGAACAGGCAACTCAAATTGTCCCCCCCTCTTTTACAACGCCTACACACACACACTGCGCTTCTCTCCGACCGGCAATGGGGAGAGGGTGCAGAACCAACAGGGCCGGGCAACACGCGTCTCCAGTGGTCGGCGAGAGAGAGTGGTGTGAGGAAGCTAGGATGCCGCTATAGCCATTTTCTTTCCAGTCGTGGGCGGTTTGCTTCTTACCGCCGTGGATATCTGGAACAGACCGGTTTCCTCCAGAAAGATGAGCATGGCTTTGAGAGCTCGCCCCTTGGCCTGTATTGATCTGTGCAGTTTCTTCCTTGGTTCCGCAGGTGAACCCCAGTTCGACGTTGGCCGCCTTCAGCACCGCTCGAGCGCCATCATGTTCAGCGCATTCAAGGATATGGTGGCCGGTGTCTGCCTACTCGCCGCAAGCCTGGCAGGCGGGATCAGCGTTTCGCCCAATGTAGTGCCTGCGCACCAGGATCATGACACTGTGGGTCCTGAGACGACGGATGACGGCCGCTGTCCCGCCTTGTTCCTTGGGCCTCTTCGTCCGTCCGGCTTTAGAAGCATCCAGCAAGCGAAAAATACGCCAAAGACGCCGCCTCAACGGCATCATGGACGAAACCGTGACTGTGTTCAGGATTTCTCTGCGGCGACGGGTGCTGCTTGCGAGTTCGTGGTCTTCGCTACACGTGCTTACTGAGACCGTGTATGCATGGGCGTACCAACCGGGGGGGGGGTGCAAGGGGGCGCTTTCCCCCCCCCCCCCAGCTCTCAGAGTGGGGGGGCAAGATATGTGTTTTGCCCCCCCCCCCCCAAAAAAAGCCGCCACAGGGCAGGACAAACACTGGCTGGCGGCGCCCAAGGGATACCAAGTCAAAGAACAAACAGCGGGTTGGTGAAAGTACAAGAGTCAAAGAAAGAATAAAAACACTTAGGGACAAGGACAGACAGCACAGTTCTTTCAACTAGCAACCCACATTTACTGATGTCTCCTTCAATACGTACTATCTCTCTCCTAACTTTTGAAACTAATGAGGAAGTTACGGAAAAAATAATATATTTATATACGCCTGGAAAAAGGACAAAATCCCCAAATACCCTACAAGATAAAGACGAACAAAATACCCTACAAAATACCCTACAAAATCTGAATTAGTCAAAGGTGGCCCTTTGACTAATTCAGCTCTGGCTTAAGGTAGGTCATCTCAACTCTGGACAACCCAAGAGAAGGAGCAGCGATGTTGTGTTCGTCACCGGCTATCCTCTATGCTTCAATGATCTCTCGGCCGAGCTTTTTCTTGCGTCTTCCGATTATGCTGGTGTCCTGGAACCGGGCTTCACAGTTCTTGCAGAGACGTTGACGAACAACTATTGGATGAAAAGAGTCGCTTGAAGCACGGGAAACCTCGAGGACGTGCTCTCGTAGGCGGGTATTCAGGCGACGCCCTGTCTGACCAATGTATCGGTCGCCAGATGAAAAAGGGATGGAGTATACCACTCCCTCTTCACAGGGAACGTTCTGATTTGCATGTTTGATGGAACATCTTTTGGGGGCTTTGTTGTTGTTCACTCGTCTGCAAAGTTGTTTTAGGCGCAACTTGCTCGCGAAGACAATTGAAGTGCTGAAGCGCGCTGCAATTCCCTTCAGTGTGTGTGAAGAGTTGTGCACATATAGTATGGAGATAACACGTGAAGCCTTATTATGTGGAGCACGGGGCCTTTGGGTGGCTAAAATTATCTGAGCAAGAATAGTGTTCGAAAGACCTTGCGGATAACCAGCTTTGAGGAGACGTTCTTGTTGTTTTGCAATGCTTAAGCTTAAAAAGTGAGAACATGATTTGGCGCGAGAAGATGAAGAGAGAGACCGAATGATTCCATGTTTTACCAGTTTAGGATGAGAACTGCAAAATGGAAGAATAGATTTCTGAGATCGTTGGTGGAAGGCCCAACATATGCCGTTCGGAAGAAGATGGAGACGAAGATCGAGATACTAATTAAGGACCACTGCCTAAGCTGTCTTCCCTTGTGAAATTCAGGCCTGAACATGAGGAAGTAAAGGCTTGAACTACAGATTCAGAAAGAACTGAGATCCGGTGAATGACTAAATAATCATCCAAGTAACGAAAAACATGGAGGACGAGAGTCAACTCTTCAAGGCGAGCTTTGATCTCCCGGTCTACATACAGAAGAAAGATTTCGCTGAGGACTGGGGTGAGGCAGGAGCCTATGCAAACACCTTTCTTTTGCCTGAGAATTTCCTTCCCATGTTCGACAAGTGTTGATTGCAGATATAGGGACAAAAGTTCTAGGAAACACCGTTCAGATAGCCCAGATGAGTTTTGAAAGTCGCATGGCCCATGTTCGTGGATGGCACTTCATACAGAATCCATTAGAAATGTGGGATCTAATCGGTAATATAATTCCTCAATGTCTAACGAAAACATGGCATAGGCCTCTGGAGAAGAATGGAGGTCATGAAGACGAGATACTAGTTCTGTGAAGTTGGCAGCTCGGAAAGGTTGGTTGAGATTGATCGATGACAGATGCTTTTGCATAAAACGAGCAAGGGGCTTCTGCCAGCATCCCTTTTCTGCAATGATGTTTCTTAAGGGAACTTTTTCTTTATGGGTATTTACGAGCCGGGAGATTAAGGGAGCAACAAAGTTGCTTTGCCTTCGAGCGGAGAAAGCCTGAAAGCCTAGTCTTAAGAGTATCAAAATTATTTTTTAAAGTGCAACCCCACCATGCATGACGTTTTGGTGCTCTTTTGACGGCTTATAACTTTCTTTCTATGTATCTTAAAATTATCAAGTTAATATAAACTAAAAGAGCTGTGTTTCAACGATACTTTAATGCCTCGATAATCCGATTATTTTGAGTTGTTAGTTAATTATTTAGCTTTTAATAGACAACAGTCTCTAATATTGAAAAATTTATTTCTCGAGTTATAACGTCCCATCGTCCACGATATTTTAAGTGAGCGTTTGGTTGGATGTAATAAATTAAAAAAAGTAAGCAACAAACTGTACAAATAATGTAAATTTTAAAATAAAAAATAAAGTTTAAAATGGTATTACTTTATGGCGCTATAAAAGCTGAATCACTTCAGCTAATCAAAATAACGAGACATTAAATTATGAAGCATCCTTCGATATTACAATTTTCAGAACTTCCATATTGATATATTACACATTAAAATGTTATAAAACCTCAAACTTATCCCATTCAGTTACGGCCGAGTTGTAGTTTCTTAATATAAAATACAGATGGCAACACGTCTTCAAGATCAGCTTGATGTGCATATTCCGTCGTGTGCCGCTTGGAACGCCCCGTGAAAGACAGAAAAAGCGCCAAATGTCAGGGTGTCAGATGCCTGGCTGCCCGCAGTGAGCGAGTCAGAGATGTCAGGACAACAAGCGCGAGGCTGCAGGTGCACCACAGCTACTTTGGCGCGCGTTCTATTGTGCGTCGGTACCACAGTGTAAGATAATACTCTTCAGCTGAGGACACGGCGGGGCTGAACGCACGGTGCGAGGAATCGGATAGTGTTCGTTCGACGGGCATCCGAAAGGCTGCATTATTCCTCGGCCACCGTGCCCGCGGCTGACAGTGTCGCCGGCGGCCAAACGGCGAAACTGTGTGAGCGCGAAAAAAATGATCTCGTTGCCATGATACCCCGGTACACCGTGGTCTTTCTGCACGAGCGAAAACCTCGCTGGAGCTCTGCGCATGTCGAGCATGAGGCGGCACGAGCCGTCTTTGCCGTACCCACGGGTCGACGAGTCATCTGCCGGCGCCGCTTGAAACCATAGTGAGAGAGAGAAAGAGAGAGAGTGAAAAGCGAACTTTATCTGCACTGCGCGAGTAGCGCACTGTCCTCACCTGAAGAGTATTATCTTACAGCGTGGTCGGTACACATGGCCGACGCGATCCAAATGAAATGGGCGCCATAAAATGCATTCTGCCATTTCAGATTCCGCCACATATGCGAAAACATTTAATCAAACCAAATCAAATCAAAATGCTTTATTTTTCTCCATTTGGAGAGGGAAGACAGAGAAAAAAGCAACATAACAGTTGCTTGACAGGTCTCCATCTCCCCTCAGCAGCAGCCGAGACAGGCACACAAACAGTTAACACAAAAAGAAATGGTTTATGTAATTACTCGCTTGACTATAAAACAAAAGCAACAAAAGAAATGAAAAATCACCACACTTCTTGCACCTACACTAACACTGAAGGCTCAACAAAAAATGAAAGCAAATATTTGTTTACCGAAGTCAAAAGTTCTATGTTTAATTCCCTCAAACGATTTAAAAGACGAGGAAGAGTATTTCGCAACATCTGAATTCCATAATTTGTCCTGGAGTGCGGCACTAGCCACGTATCCGCGCTGCGTGCAGCATAAATCGTGTGTCTAATTGTAATCTGTGAGATAGACAGAAATACGTTTTCTTTGTGATGAAAAGACTTTTTATAGGTAATACAAAGTTTATAATTATAAAAATTTGGAATCTGTACAATATTAAGTTTTTTAAACAATGGTATTGTATGGGCATCGTATGCAGCATGGCATATAATGCGCACAACTTTTTCTTGCAGAATTTGTATCTGCTTAAGATTTGTGGACGTTGGATTCCCCCAAACCAAAAAGCAGTAATTATAATGCACATAAAATAAAGAATGATATATAAGAAGCTTTGCTGACATTGGGAGTATATGACAATGTTTGTACATAACACCTACGACCTTTGAGAGTTTTTGACATGTATAATGTACCATTTCATCCCATAGCATGTATTGATTAAATATTACACCCAAAATTCCAACACTTTCGACTGTATCTATCTTATGGGTATCGAGGGAGAGAGCAGAGGTATGAAAGCAATTTGTATTTCTTGCTCTAAAAAGAACGGCTTTAGTTTTACTACAATTAATTTGCGAGGAATTAGACACTGTCCAAGTATTTGATTTATCTAGAAATTCATTCGCGGTACTTCTAATCTGCTCAGTATCCGTACCTGAAAAAAATACACTGGTATCATCCGCGTAAATAATAAAACGTACATTGTCATCAATATTTACTAGGTCATTGACATACAAGTTAAAGAGGAGTGGTGCAAAAATACTGCCTTGTCGCACTCCAGCTGTTAATGGCTGCAATTGAGATCGCTTTTTATCTATTTCAACGCACTGGTAGCGACACTGAAGATAACTTTTAACTATACTTAGGGATCTACCACGCACACCGTACTTATAAAGCTTTTGGAGCAAAGTGTTATGATTGAGGCGGTCAAAAGCCGTTGAAAAGTCTATAAATACTCCAAGTGTTAACAGTTTATTTTCTATATTGCTTAAGACTAACTCCCTTTGCTTTAATAATGCAAGTTCTGTAGATCTACCTTTTCTAAATCCATATTGAGATTCGATAAGAATAGAATATTTCTCACAAAAACTATACAGCCTGTTATGTATAATCGTTTCTTGTCCTTTAGAAAATACTGGTAGAACGGACACTGGCCTAAAATTTCCCAAGTTGTTTTTTTCCGCACCTTTGTACAGTACCGTTACCTTTGCCACCTGCATGTATTTTTTTTTAAGTTCTATTCTCTAGTGCCAGATTAAAAATATACGTCAGACAGGGAGCAATGCACCGCAATACATATTTTACGGGTTTAATTTGAAGGTCATATGTATCAGTGCTTTTACTATTCTTTAAATTTTGGAAAACTGAGTAAACTTCATCTTCTTCAGTTGGGAAGAAAAAAAGACTAGGGGAAATACTCTGCACATATCTAGAAGCATCCGCATAGTGTACACTTTGAACAAGGTTAGCAAAATACTCATTGAATGTTTCCGCTAAATAGATCCCGTTAAGTTAACACCTCCGATTTCCATTTCTGAGATCCGATGCCCATACGATCCTTGCTTAATTATACCATTCAACTTTTTCCACATAACATCTGGTCGCTTTGTATCTAGAAATAAATTGTTAAAATAAGCACGTTTAGCTTGCCTTAAATTCTTTGTTAGCTGATTTCATTCCTTTTTGAATTTAGACAATATACTTGCGTCTTTAGTGTGCACAAATTGGTGGTAAAGAGCATTTTTTTTTAGTTATCATTCGTAATATTTTTGTCGTAACCCAGGGTCTACGAGATTTTCGAGAAACGTTTTGCAATTTGTAAGGAGAACAGCGGTCGTACACGATTCTAAACTTCTCAAGAAAACAGTCAAACCCCTCATCTGCCGACACGCTGGACAGTACCGCACTAAAGTTTACAGAATTCATATGGTGTTCAAAAATGTCAAGGTTTTTAGCGCTTATATTCCTGAAGTATACTTCAGGAACACGAGTTTCTTTTAAGTTATAGCTCGCATTAGAAAGTAGATATATCAGAAAGTGATCACTAATTGTTTCTCCAACTACTCCGGCAATTACTTCCGACGTAGAAAGGTTTGTTAAAAATAAGTTTAGTAACGCCTCATGTACAGGTGTTACACGAGTAGGTTGAAGAATAACATTGGACAACCCATACGATTGATATAAAAACATCAGTTCTTGTTTATGACAAGAGGAGGCATGCATATCTATGTTAAAGTCGCCTCCTAAGTATAGAGTAAAGCCGTTTTCACCACAAAACCGAAAGAACACTTTAAGGATTTCAAAAAAAAAAAAAATATTCCCACAAGGCGGACGATAAACTACTGAATGTATAGATTTTTCATGTTGCAAAGTTAAGATTTTGTAGTCATTTGAAATTATAGTTAAATCAGTAATAACAGAACATTTGAAGTGTTTTTTCACTTACATAGCCATACCCCCTTCTACCCTATCACTACGATTTAAATTGAATATATTGTAACACGCCGATCTATCCACCTCATCAGTATTTTTATACCACGGTTCTGTAAGCATGATCACATCAAATCGAAAACTGAAACTGTCCAAAATTATGTTTAGTTCATCAAATTTATTCCGAACTCATTGTACATTTAAGTGAAATAAAGAAAAAGGCACTTTTGTTTGCTCCGTAAAGATGAGCCCAACTTCTTTAGCTAACAAATAATCGTCGTCACTCATTGTATAAAACTAAATAACCAGCCTTTAAATGGGAAGAAAAAAACTACTCAAACGTTTCCAAATCATCCTTCGACTTCACCACACGTACTTGGGCCCCCTCTTTGTCTCTCGCAAAAACTTTTCCGTGTTTGTACCAAACATACTGGAATATTTTCTCTTTCGCCCATTCCTTCACTTCCCAGAAACTATCGACTACTTGCTTTTCTATATATATGTTTTGTTTTCATGCCATCAATGACATACTTTATCAACAAAAACGCATCAGGTAATTTGATGTTTGGGTTGAGCGGGCAACGTTTCGGGCCGACCATCTTGAACTTACACGTGGAGCTTCTTGGGAAGCCGTAAAGCCGCAGTCGCACTGCCCATGCAAAATACGCTCTGCAGACAGTAGAGAGTTTTAGGAAACCGCTTTTGCACAGCGAATACGGTACGAACTGCGCATGCGCTACCCCAGAAGACTCGCCTGTATGCAGTTTCGTACCAGAAAGCCCATTGTACTGTATCGGAGGGATAAAAACGGTTCCCTTAAACTTTCTACTGTCTGAGGCGTGTCGATTCTTTCCATGACGTCACACGTGGTCATGCGGAAACTCTCTGCGCACATGTTCGCGGCATACATATGTGGCTGACTTCGTTTCGAATCGTCCAAGAAGGTCCATGTGCAGGGGAAACATAGGCAGCGAGGCTTCAGGTCTACCCACTCATCCCTCCAACCAGAGCTTCGGCGTTCTGTTGTCTCCGCGCACTCTCGTCGCCTCCTGCCCCCAGTTTCTCGGTCGGCGAATAACATTTGTAACAATCAATTATATATCAAAACGTAATAAATTATACATCAAATGCAAGCTTAAACCGTACTTCTTAAACAAGCACAGTATTGTTATAATCAAGTAGTGTTATCTTGGAGCAAAATGTCTCGAAACACGAACACTTTTCTCATAAAAGCCATTTTAAATAGGTTTTGTTGTTTGTTTGTTTTTGTATCAAAATCCCTCGGAATGGTCTAAAACGTCCTATAAAAAATTAGATGTACTATATTGTTTGGACATATAGATTCGTACATTTAAAAGAGACGAAATGTTGCAAATTCTATTTTAAGATTTGTTATTTGTATGCCTATTAATTATTTAATTATTGGCACCTTGTTAGAGTATTCGTTGACTTAAATTTAACGTCCAATCTAACAAATTATGGCGGATGCGTAGACGGGATGTTATGTTTAATATATATACGAGGCTTTTCCTACCTATGTCCAATTTATTAATTTAAAAGAAAAAAGCTGAAATCACAATTAAAAAGATTCCTTAAATTCTCTAATGATAATTCAAAAACTGCTGAATACTTCCCTCCAAAATGTGTATGCGGAACGATAGAGTAATTTGGTGAAACAAAATATTTTCAATGTGCCGGCAGCCCTAGCACGAAATTTCCCTTTTTTTTTCTAACCCTCGCTTCTTCAGGCACACTATAAGCCTTGTAACAATGTAGGCTTGTTTAATCCTACTAATATTCGTTTATTTTTTATTTTATTTTTTTGGAAAGACAAAGCTTGCATAGATCGTGGGGAAGTACATATAATCGCATAAAATATCTGCTAACGTAACTTCACGAGAACATTTATTATGACCGAAAAACACCGTTAAACCCGGTTACAACAATACTAGATACTTAGCTATTTGTTTAGCATCGCACTGGGAACCCCGTCCTTGTGAGCTTTCGTCAAGTAGTATGACCGAACGTTCTTGACAAAAGTTACAGCATTCTATTCCTCTTTCTTGACATCGAAGTAGCGAGCAATACGTGCTGCAACCGCATGCGGGGAGTGCCAGAGGCATGTCGCGGTGTCTGGGACCACTCAGGCATCAAGTCTCCTTGCACAACCGCAGATCCACAAAACGTACAATAACGACGTGCTGATGATTTCGTTCAGATAGTCGCCCCCAAAATCCTGGAGTTATTCTTCCGAAAAATGATGCAGCACAACTGGTTCACTGATGCAGCGCAAAATATAGAGCAGTAGGCTCTTATTCCTTCCAATAACATTGCGACTTCTGGACGAAAATTCGAAATAAGGATGGTCCCTGAATTTTATGTTAGAACGATTTGCTAAGCCTTAAGAGTTAATTTTAGCCCATTTTAACGACGTTTTGTGGTCACAATAAACGTTCTTGTGAACTTGGGTTATTACATATTTTATGTAATTATTCAGGGTGTTTCACGAAAGGTAGACAAATTCGATATTTCGAAAACTACGCATCGCGCCAAAAAAAAAAAGGCTTGTGTCGTTTTGGTCTCAGGCCAGGGGCCTATTCAGGAAAATGATTAAAGTTTGGGATAATTAAGTTGTTACTTATTTTTGCGTAATTACGTTTTTAAATATTGAGTTTAAGGGCTTGGTTTCAATCAGAATCTTGCTGAGCCTCATCTAAAAACGCTAACTCAACAAATTGCAGAACGATAGAGGGAACGCGTGGTATTTTATGGCTTTCTGAAAAGCCGCACAACTTCTAAACGTTTGTAAGTTTCGGTTTGCAATCGGAGCGCATCTCAACCCCTACGACACCACGCCGCCTGGAGAAATAGTGCAACCAACCTCTGCTGCGTTGCGCGAGAACAGCGCAGCAGAGGTTGGTGCACTATTTCTCCACAGGGTGGGGTGCCGTCGTTGCCGAGAAGCGCTCCGATTGCAAACTGAAACTTAAAAACCCGTCGAAGTTGTGCGGTTTTCCAGAAAGCCGTAAAATACCGCTCGTGTCATCTATCGTTCTGCGTTTAGGTGATTCAGCGTTTTTCAATAATGCTAAGCAAGATTCTAATTGGAACCATGCCTTTAAGCTCAATATTTAAAAAACAATTACGGGAAAATAAGTAACAACTTAATTATCTCGAACTTTAATAATTTTCCTCAATAGGCCCCTCGCCTAGGACCAAAACGACACAAGCCTTTTTTTGGTGCGATGAGTACTTTTCGCAATATCGAATTTGTCCACCTTTCGTGAAACACCCGGTACATATGCTATGCTCTTCAAACTTAACGCCGACACTCGGTTACCCAAAATATTGATATATTGCCGGCTATTCAAAGCTAAATTGCTCACTGCTGCAGCTGGAATGTCTTCACCATACTAGGAGTTTTAAGTAAACAAGCTGGACGTGTTTATGAAAACCTTCATATGTTATACATAACCCGCTTAATTATTTGCTAACTTGACGCCAACAAACACTATGGGTAAGTGCCAACAAATAATTAACAATATAGCTACCACCTAGCTTTGCATATTGAAATATAACTTTAAATATATCGTAATTTTGAATGTACGTATTTATAGGTCCAAACTATGCATATATTACATCTGGTGACATCCGAAGGCTTTGTATAAAAAAATAAAAAAAACTATTTTTTTCTAAAGTCTTTTTGAGAAAATTACTTTTTTTATTTGTACCTTTACAGTTTCTTTGTGTTTGAGAAGGCAATTTTCACCAAAATAGCTTTGTTTGGTTATAGGAATATTTTGCTCGTTGAATAGGTATTTGCTTACGCTTTCATTTTATACCTAATTTGTGTAATGAAAGTTATCGTTACAAAAGGTATCATCAACAAACTTGATACATTATCGTCAAAAACAAAAAGCCAGGTTCGGGATTGAAAAAAAGAAAAAAACGACGTTAATGAATAGTTTAATGTAGTTTAAAAAGCTACGTAAAAAGTTTCTTTGCTGTACAGAAGGTACCCAAGCCTGGAGAAGCTCCCAAATACGTGACCTGTGACGGTCGCTCAAATCTCAAAATCCGTCATTTGTTTCTTTAAAAGTAAAAGATAAAAGAACACAAAAAACCTAGCGAACAAAAAATATGACGCAAAAACAGTTTTCAGTTTTGTCCTAGTGAAGAATTCGCTCAGAAACGAACGTGCTTCGAACATGCTTAAGGCCTGTACTCAGATAATTCTGTCCGTATAGCCGCGTCTTTTCTGTGCCACGTGATCAGGGTGACTACAGCTTAAGTTTGCTCGAAAATGTCTCGAGACAAAAAGCAATAACAAGTTTCGGCCCCACGCGAAAGGAAAACAATCCGTGGTGGGGCTTAAAATGAACTTCTATGCCCAATGCACGTCGTACTCTAAATATTCCCCTCTTGTTATTCCTTACCCATTATACGACGTTTACTGTCTCCATTCCGAAGAATTGTACCTCCGGCGTCACTACAGTTTCGACGATACATCCGACCGACACAGTTGGAGATATGGTGCGAAACGGAATTTTTTCGGTCATTATTTCTTTGTTTTTCTATTCTATAACTGCATTGAAGTAAGACGCAGCCGAGCGAGTCGTCACCAGCGATCGTCCTGCGAAGCGATTTACTTGACCTACAGGAAGACGCGTGTCTGAGCAATATTTTTGTCGGGTTAGATGAAAAGAGGAGCAACAACACTGGAGCAGCCTGAGCTCTGTTTTGCCTCATGACTGCAGCAGACGCTGCGACGGTAGTACGAGCCATCCCATGGCCATTCCAGCGCCCTGGACGCGCCACGTAACGCAATATGTCACGTGTCATGCTGCGCTTTTCCCGGAAGTCAGATGACACTCACACGGAATTGGATAGGCTTCTTTCACTCGGAGCAGACATGCACACGCCACAGAAATAAAGTAACTAAATATCGTTACCTCTTAGTCACTCAACAAATACGTTCCTCGTTACTGCGATTCAAAAGGGAACGGTTTATTCAAGTTTCAAAGTAACGACGTCTAATTTTCTCGGATCTCTGAATGGTTCTTTTTTTATGAAGCAGTAGCCGCTTGCTGCATTTGTCGTCGTCCGAAGATTTTTTGTTTTGTTTTGTTCTGAGCTACTTTAAAAAACTATATTTTCGGAATCACCGACATTTACCATTTTCTGTATGCTATTTAGTTTCGCGAAATGGAGAATAGTTATTGAGAAATAGGCAAGGGAATATGATACCCAAACCGACATTCAAGTATACCCGCACTTTTCCGTGCCGTGACGTCAGGGGAAGGCAGGCTTGCTGGTCGAGCGGGCAGTCGATAAATGGACTATATGCCGAGCAATTGTTTCGTGCTGCTGCTACGAGGGTGCTGGAACGAGCTTCCAAAGCATTCGTTTGAAACTGCTCGTAATCAGTTGGGAAAAATGTCTACAGTCCAAAGAGTGAACCCCTGCCTTCCCTTGACGTCACTTTTTCAGTGTTGCCCGTAGAGACTTCCACTCTCAAAACACGGTGAAACCTGAAATTGTAAATTGAATAACTTCGTGACAAAAATTTCTTTTGGCCCGATATTCGGATTACTGTTTCAGTGATGTATGTCTGCATGTTCGGCAGACTTTCAGGCAAATCGGGGACTACGCAGAAAACGTCGATGTACCTCATGAATAATACCTCGCTTTTTAACGCGTTTATTCGGGGACTACTATATATGGCTATACTGATCTAAATATACCTCGTGCATATCCTGTGATCGCCAATCTAGCGATTGCTCCTCGCGCAAAATAACAGGCGCTATCAAGGGGCGATAAATGCGTCGGGTGCTTGCGTTGTACACGATCCCCTTCGAAAGTAACTAAATACAATTAGTTGTCGCATCATGAAAAAGTAACGAAAAATGCGTTACGCGTTCCTCCTCTTCAAAAGTAACCAAGTCGTTTCTTCGTTACCGAAAAAAGTAACTAGGTCCAATAACGGGTTACTTGTAACACGTTCCGTACGGGTCCAGCTCTTTGCGTTTTCCTCGGTCCATCGTTCGGTAAAACGAAGCGAACGCGTGTTTGTCCACGACGCTGGCGGGGGACGCCTATAGCGCGCGATGTGGTACGGCGAAGGCGGCCGGTCGAGAAGGCGAGCACGAAAAACCGGACTGCCTCGATGCTAGGCGGAAGGATCCAGATGCATCTGGCACATTTCGCGCTGCCGATCGGGCAGCCCGCTCGCTATAATAGTGCGTTTTACCCTCCGATAGACTGCCGCCTAGGCCGCTACGAATCATCTAAGCCAATTCAATGTCGTCCGACTGTAACGTGACCTTGGGAGAGTAGCGGCACAGCGTGGAGCACGTAGACGGGCGATGCGTTCGCGGCGGTCGGGTGGCTGGGATGCCTCTTGGCGTCCGCCTAATAGTGGTTCATGGTAAGGTGAAAGGCGGTGTAGCTTGCTGCTTCGCGGCGTCTTTACCAGAAGGGAAGGAGGCAGACAAGATTGAAGAGTTACCAGAAGAAGAAAAAGAAAAAGGTATTTAGTCAAAGTTTAGCGGTTTAAAGCTTTCCATGTTCAATGCATCAAATTAATTTATTTTTACAGCGAAGCTGTTAAGGGCTAGTTTCCCCAGTATCGTGTCCGTGGGCAAACAAATCTCGACACAAAACTCTGGACAGCTACCGCCATCTATGAGCGTCGGCGGCAACCAGACAACCGACTTGCCGGTTATCTGGTTGCCGCCTTTCCACTTTGGCTTGCCGACTTGCGGCCGGCCATTACTTCATTCCCACAATAGTACAGCTTCGCTGGTCTTCCTTTTTCACCAGGGTGGAAAGGCTGAAATTGTTTTAGGGGCGAAGCTCCTTAGGGGCTAGCCATGTCCGTCCGTCCGTCCGTCCGTCCGTCCGTCCGTCCGGCCGTCCGGCGTCCGGTGCCCGGTGCTCTCATGATGATGATGAAGTGATGATGATGATGATGAGTGAATCTCATGATGATGATGATGATGATGATGATGACGACGAGTGAATATCATGATGATGATGATGGTGATGATGATGATGAGGGAAGATGAAAAAAAAAAAGATGAAAAAAAAATATGTTTGCGCAGTCGACAGGATGCGAACCTGTGCGGGGAGACCCCAATGGATTTCTAGTCCATCGCCTTAACCACTCGGCCACGACTGCGGACCAAGTAGGGGGCTCCGAGATGTGGTAGTAACTCAAGAGCTGGGGATGTCATGGATGAAACGTTGCATGTAGCCGCTCAACATCTATACAGGAGAGGGCGCTGCGGTCAAATGCACAAATAAGTATACAACCACGTTCCATACCACACATTCTCTTTCTGACATGAATGAAAACGAACGAAAGCCTCGGCATGCTGCGGCTCAGCGTCTACGCAGACAAGCACCACCAGAGCTTCGCCCCAATCAACATCATTCACCACGTGGAGATGCGGTCAATTTTTCCTTTTCTTTTTACATTTTTAAATGCGGTGGTCTTTTTCTCGGCAGTTAGTTGGAAAACACGTCAAGGAACCGGGAAGTAATTTCTTTTTCAAGTTTCTTTCCAATCGTTGATACTTTTTGACAGCAAATTATGGCTAATCGACGCGTGTTCGAAAGAAATTCGAACATAAAATTAGGCGCAACATGTTTACAGCGATGATATTAGCCAAGGAGCTTGCTCGGTTTGAAATACGGCAGCCTGCATTCCTCATTGCCTCATTTTGTCACAAGCAGGTCGTTATTTTTTTCTTTTTTTTGCGCATAAGACGATTTAAGGATAACATGTTGATATCATGGTGAAGATGTACATCGACTTTCGGTCGAATAACATCATATTGCATGCGCTGTCAATCCTGTGACATTGGATGCTGCAGCCAGTTTATCGATTCTCACGTTATTTACTTTGCACGAAGTCAGTTAAAGGGACCATGAAATGACCGTTTTACGTTTGCCAGATAACTTTTACATTAAACCTTCAACGTTCACTGAATGCCGAACAGGCATCCGTTTTCGTCTCGGTTCATTAATTTCTACACAAAAAAAATAATGAAATATCGACTTTTTCTTTCTCTCCAACTGACCGCAAAACAAGTTGCGGCGTAATTTTGACGGTCGTGACGTACGCTGGGACAGGAACCGGAAGTTCTCTCGGCAGTAGGAGAGTGGGAGCGTCAGCGGCGGCGAGTTGGGGGTGCGCCGGTAGGTTTTACAGCGCTGATGTCACCGACGTATTTTCTGAATCGACGCCTCTCATCGCTGCGATAGCCATGGACACATCGCAGCTGTGCGAAATTCAATGAGATATGTTGCGCTACAGTGACAGCATGGGACTAGTCCCATACGCCGGTATGCCTGTTGGGAAGTGCGGCGAGTCTTCCGGTGAAGACTCCAGAAGTCAACCCAGCTGTCATTGTTAGTAAAAGGCGGCCCGTGTCAGTCGTTTGCAAAGCGACGTAGATGGAAACAAATCGTAGAGGCGTTTTTCACGGCCTCGGAGATGCAGGAGCGAGCCGACGCTAAAAAAGATACGTTTGAACTACGACAGTGTCAGCAAGAGCCACGTAAATACCTGTTCACACTCTGAGCGGACGCGCGCGTTTGATGGAAGTGCTGTATTCGCGCTGTTGATGAGCGCTTCGGGACCGATCTTTTACGATTGCAACTCGATACTGACGCGGCACTCGGCAAAGGAAGGTTGGCCCGGCATTGCAGGTAGCTCCCACGAACTTTTTTAGCTCGACAGTGACGTACAGTCGTGTCAGAATAAAAATGACATACTATTAATAAAGTGTACATACCGTGTTACGAAGGTAATCCATACGGCGTTTATTCGAGCTCTATATCACACAAAACAAGAAGATAAAATCGACGAGAGTTCCTTTTCGACGACAGTGTTCGTCAACACTGCCTCGGAAAACAAGGAGATGACAAGGGAAAGAGATTTACCTCACCTGTTAATCTAAAATTGAGGTCAGCGATCAAACTATAATACGGGAAGGGTCCAGAAGGGTCGCGCGGGCATATTCCATTCAGCACGCCAGCCGGTCGTGGGCAGACTGTCTTGGCCAAGTACCGTCGAAGCAACGCTGCGCCGAGTCGGAGTACCTGCTAGGCCTATATTCTGCGCAGCTCGCTTGGTCGGAGTCGGTGGATTCGTGACCGTCGTAGCTTTTCTCGGGTGTTCGTGGATCCAGCGGTCTTGTTCGTCGTGGTCTGTTTCAAGTACTTTTTTCTTGCTGCTTGAAGTCGGGACGCGCGAGAAGAACACGTAGAAAAATAAACGTTCGTTGGTCGTCGCGACCAAGCGACGCCGTCGGCCATGCTGCTTTGATCGTAAAAAGTGCGTAAAGGCTGAACTCCATGGAACGAATTAAGGCTGAACTCCATGGAACGAATTATGTGACGAATAACTGGCGAATGCCGCCCGACGGCACGGTCGTTTTGCGCGCGACGTAGCAGCCACTGTGTTGATTCCACGTGCAGAGCAAAAGCCGCCGGCTAAAATTCGTCGGTTATTCGGAGCATATTCGTCCCATGGAGTTCAGCCTTTATGTGACGAATAACTGGTGAACGCCGCCCGACGGCACGCTCGCTTTGCGCGCGACGTAGCAGGCACTGTGCTGATTCCACGCGCAGAGCAAAAGCCGCCGGGCAAAATTCGTCGGTTATTCGCAACATATTCGTCCCATGGAGTTCCTCCGGAGCTGGCTCTCAGCTTCGTTTACCACACGATAGATGGTGCTTGGCTCTCAGCATTATCAAATTTTGCAATTTTCGCCACACATCTCTAATTATGCTACAAAATGTGGATCTAAATATTATTTAACAAAACTTTTAGGAAACATTTGCCGGCTATTTATTGTTTATGATCGCGGTGCTGGTGAGGTAGGCGCTTACCCAATAGGCGACGTGGATTCGGCTGACGTGCTGCAGTTCCGCGGATGCATAGCAGTGAAAAGTCAGAGAGCTTTCGAAGGAAAGAAGGCGCAAAAGAGTCCAGTTTTCTTTTAAAAGTTCTATAGCAAAGAATTTTTTTTGGCTTCCTATTTTTGTGTTTTTGTGTTTCTTTTCACACCTTTTACGGCGTCCGGTGGATGAAATTCGATTTCAGAATCGTTTCATGGTCCCTTTAAGAATGCGTGGTTCAATCCAGACTCGTCAAAATGCGATCTCTTCGGTATGGTTGAAATCTCCTCAGTGGGCAGATTGGGGTGCGAAACGTAGCATGCTTCCTCGGAGTTACCGTGGTAACTCCGAGGAGTGTTCTCGCTCTGGTAACGCATAGAGTGTTCTCGCTCCGGTAAAAGCGACATCCTTCGAAGGCGTGTACCCGAAACGTCGTCAGCCTAGGCACGTAACAATTGAAGACAGACAGAAGAAATTAAATACCTGTCCGATTTTTATTTTCACCGGAGTTAGGCAGTCTCACCATATGTAGTATGTTGGGGCCTTCTCGGAGGTGGGAACACAATGGCAGAATGCTCGTACTCAGTCAAGACGCTCACTCTCCCTACTCACTGAGCGATCGCTTCTCTCGCATCATGGGGAGTCTTTGTAGATGGTTTCCGCTGTGTCGCTACTCACTCCAGCACTCGGTAGGCTAGGCTAGCGTAGCGCATGCGCAGTAGAGGCGTCCTGTTTCCGGAGAAGGAAATGGGAGAGGAGTCACGGTCCATTTAAAAGCTCCCTAATAAAATGGCGCGCCACCGCCACGTCAACGGAGCTTACCGCACTTTTCGGTCTTTAACGCTGTGCGGATTAGTATCTACAGATGTAAACTATACGAGGACCCGCTCTTCAAAATCGTTCTTTATCACAATACGTCACTGATTTTGTGAATAGCGGGTTATTTTAAGTGATGATTTTTGTATAATACTGGCTTACTTCCGCGCTGATAAGGCATGCAAGTTTCAATGTGTGCTGCGTATGAAAATCTCACGTGCACACTTTGCACCAATCCCAGCTATTTAAAAAAAATATATATATTTTATATTGAAACTTTGCGTCTATGATTATACACCGGTTACAAACTACAGGCAACCGGGAGTGCAGTTTGGCCCTACACGTTGCGCCATCTAGCGGCTGCAAAATAAAACACTGGGTAGGCCAGGACGTCCCGGGTCGCGGGTACTCGGGCGGGCGAATTTAGAAACCACGTGTGAACATGGCATTTCGGATTGGCGTGAGCCTTTTTGGGAACCGTTTTTCGTAAAAGTAAGCCCCAACTTCACTTCTCTATGACCTCACCAAGTTCGTGTGACACATCGCCTACTACTAAAAACCCCCCTTACTCCCCCCCCTCCCCCCCCCCCCAAAAAAAACAAAAAAAACATAAACGTCGCAACTGCTCCATGAAAGACTGCCACACTCGCGAAGGTGACTCAAGCGTCAAACGTTACCGCTTCCCTACAACATATTAGGAAGCGAAACGGCGGCAGAAGTGGATTACTGCAGTGTGACGCGTCAAGTAAGTGAATTCTTCAGTAATTGTTGAAGTGAACGAAATTAGATGTGCAGGCTTAAAAAGAGGCCTTACGAACTCGTTTTGCAGGCTACTCGGCAAAATAGCATATTTATACAAATTGTTTTACGAGTCACTTAGACAGCCACATAGGGAAATACGGGAGGAACAATCGGGCCAATTGTTGCTTCGCTGTGACGTTGAAAATCAGGCGATGAGGCCTTCAAGCGAGAGGCCCGTCGGCCCGTTCCGGCACTCGTAGTTGCACGCGTACATAATTGTTCGGCACGCGCGGTCGCAACCAAAACCTTCCAAACCTGCGAGTTCTCAAATAGTGGATTTTCGTATTTTCGTGGCACATAAAGTTTTGTTTGTTTCGGCAACGAAATTTAATAACGAGTCTGGTACCAATTGTGATGACATGCAGAAAACAGGATGCAAAAGTTTTCTTAAGAAAAAGCTCATGCGAAGCCTTAATTTCCTTCTCACGCATACACTTTGTTTCCTGTCACCTTTTTACACCAGGCTTGCATACCACATTACAGCCTACCTTTCTGCGTACTGTTCTCTAGCATGCAGAGTTTGGTTCTAATTACCCACATTTTATTCTAGTGGTGAAGAAGACAACTCAAACTGGTGTCCGAATGACAACTCCAGTATATGCTCTAAACATTTAGACCTATCAAGGCTCCTGATGGTCCTAAAACCAAATAAAACAACTAGAGACATGATATGCATGTGCACACGGGGACTGCTGAAATCAGGGTCGCCGCCGCTCGCCACGGCCCGAAGGGTAGACTGGCCGCCCCATTAACGGACACACCTCCGCTTATGGCGCTGAATGCAGCATTCTCGTGGCGCAGCCTGGCCATTTCCGGCTGGCTATGCGGTGAGGAACTGAGGGACCGGAGGAGATGAGAGGGCCCTGGGTCGTCAAAGCGGCGAACTCTGATTGGAAGGATATATACGTGCCAAAGCTAGCTACATGTATCTTTATAGACCAACTCATGTTTACAAACAAACCGGAGCGCCCCTAGTGGACGCCAACGGCGCCGCGCCTGCGCGATGGAGTGTGGGCAAAAAGCTCGCCGTCGCCCGTAAACAAACCATTGGAACGCGATGTTGTCGGCGTCAATACGAGTCCCCGTGCTCTTTTTCGCGTTGGGATTGTTGATCCTACATCTTCCTTGCAATGTCTGACAACTGTGGCAGTTTCAGCGAAATTAACGAGGCTCGTTACACCGAAAAACTTCGCGTGAATAATATGACAAGGCGATTCAGTCAGCGTGGACGCCGCAGAATGGACGCTAAAGCCCGATTCGCAGGCTGAGATTCTGCTCGCTATTTTCAGTCATGACGTCGCTCGGGCTGCGAAGACGTGAACTGTAGCTGAGATGTCGACGTCGATATGAAAATCGCAAGCAGAATCGGACCAAGTGAATCAGCCATAACAAGTCGGTGATGGCCACTGGTAATGCCCGTGTCCCACTAGAGTGACAGACAGAAACAAAAGACAGCAACAAGTCTCAAACCCATGCAGCATGCTCGTGATGGTACCTTTTGCAGGCGTTTAGTCGTTCGGGGCTAGTGAAGTAAGCACGAGCGATTGCGAGTCTGCCAAAGATACCGTCGCGTGCATGATGCTCGTGTTTGAGCATAGCCTCCTTTATTCTACGAAGCTTCTCAAATCGCGAAAGACTCTGATTTGAGGCTTGTCGCTGTCGTTTGTTTCTGTCTGTCGCTCTAGTGGGACACGGGCATAATAATCATCAATATTTTGTATCTACTGTTTACATCGAGCTTATTTATTTAAACCAAGCTTTAAACTTGAAGTATTATGAGTCCTGAACTTACTTTTTATCGCAATGACCGGACGTTTGGTCTACGGCTCGCTGTCGTTTGAACGATCAGAAGACATCAAGCAGAAGCGTTTGAGAGCAGACGACAGTTCGAACAATCAGGTGGCCGTTCGAACTGAAGGCGCACAGGACGTAGTCCGCAGGTGGTCCGAACAACTATGCTGTTTTCCAGCGTTGATGTTGGAACAAAATAAACAAATCTGACGACCCCAAGTATCCGTGAATTCAACCCAAAGTGCTTCCCGCACAAGCAATCGTGTACCGACGGCGTCTGGTTTACCTTTTTCATGGCCCTATCCACGTTCTCCGACGAACCCAGCAGGCAGAAAACGCATGAAAACTGACATTCAAACCTTTCCCGACTCTTTTGGCACAGTCCTAGTCGCAGTGTCTTGACGAGAAGGCAGGTTTTTGTCTGGTTTCTTCAAAAACAACGCAGGAATGCACGTCTCGCATGGTGACTTCCGCTCACAGCTCCAGACCGGAATTGCGCCCGACGCGCTACCACCGCGCCGTGACGTAACCGAGCTGAGTTCGTGTATTCTCTTTGTCCTAACACGTTCAAACGCTCAAAGCCAGCGTCCGGCACTCGAACGCGAGACACTGCGCGAGGAACAGACGTCGCTCCTGTTCGCTCTGATTGGAGGGAGACAGTGAGAAGGGACAAAGGCATCTAGCCTTTGCGTCCACCCACTGATCCTTCCAACCAGAGCTTGGCGCTCCGACCCCCCCGCGCACTCTCGTCTCCTCCTCTCCCTCGTTTTCTTATCGTACAGTTGGGCAAATATGGTATATACACTCACGTTTCCGCTGCTCCCCAACGCGCAGGTTTTCCGAGAGAACTTGGATACCTTTGAAAACCGTCATTGCCGGGCGGTTGCGGCCTAGAAGACGTGTCGACCGCCCGGCCGGGAAAAGCGCCATGGGATCGTGGAAGAGTATATTCCGTAAAGCGCACCACCGCGAGGACCCGATCTTGGCGTCGGCATCCGGCCCAGTTACGACATCGCTGTTCGGCCTCGCCCTTGACCGCGTTTTCGATCAGGAGCCCCCCCTCAGTGCAGCGGTCCTGACCTCCATTTGCAACGGCGTCGCATGTTTCCTCGGCTTCTCTGCACCGGAGCAACGCGACGATCGCGTTTGCGGATCTTCACGGGAAGTGCGATGACTCGCGGTGCCTCCTCGGACGCAGCGGTTCTCCGAGCGGACTCCGCGGGCGAGGCTGGAAGCCTTTTCTCGGGAAACGACCGCGGCTGATTCTCCAGGCACGGCTGGCGGCAACGCGCAGTTAGTCTCGCGCAGTCCTCACCATTTGAATTAAATGGGATGTCCAGTCTCGGAACGGGTTGTTTTCTGTCTCAATGGCACTCAGTCTCTAATTGGTCGCGCAATCTTACATTTCTTCTTGTTTTTTTTTTTTATGTTGAGGGCTTCTAGTCGCGTGCGCCTACAGCAACGTCCATTCTTAGCTGCGCATGCGTGAGGTGATTTTGAAAAATGTGCATTTCTTTCCTCGGCTAGGCAGTAGTAGGATGAAAATGTCACCTAATGTCGAGATGTCATCGAAAAAAAGAAAATAAAAAAGAACACATGAGTTTGTCTTTGTTTTTGTTTGTATTTTTAACTGCAAAAATTAACTATGCATTTCCGAACGCTCAATCACGCCCAAATGTAGTACTACACTTCGTTCCACCTTAAGTCCAGACGCAGCCGACGCGACGAGCTGAAGGGACTCATCAGACATCTTCAAAGCTCACCGTCATGGTGTTCGTCGTGTTCCTGGACGTGTTCTACCATCGCTCAACCGATCACAAACAAAAAGGCCCAGTGACTACTTGCTATTTCGACACTGCTTGATTGGTCCCAATTACCTCCTTGCGTCGGCTGCATCTGGAGTGCATGAGCTGAAACAACGTATAGTGGTGCAATACTTGCCGAAGTTTTAGAACTAACCCATTTTTTACCCAAAGGCTATATGTAATTTTCCGAACATTTAAATGCGAAAATGGCAGCCTACAAAGCCCACGAATACGTGGACTTTATTTTTTCTTTGAAACGTTCAGAAAATCACCTATACCTTTTAAATAAGATAGCTGTTACTTTAATTATTTTTTTTTTCATCGGCGTGGTCCGGACCGCTATAGCGTTACGTTTGGGCGGACAATGTAGCTTTCCGCGATGGGAGTTTATTTCTTCGGTGGAGGAGACACTGTAACTAGCATTTGGGAAGAAGGGCGGGAGGCGGGGGGGGGGGGGGGGGGTGCTGTTACAATATTCCTGAAATTGGTGGGCGGAAAAACATCCCTCATGCCTCTACACCAGAGCCAGCCAAGAGTACGCATCGAGAGAGCTCCTCAAAAGTACCCGGATATGTGGAGTTTTTGATCCAATAGGAAGTATTCACTGGCGACCATAGCTGTGTGCACGACTGCTGAGCGCGTGCTGATGGCGAGCTTCCACAGTTCTTTTATAACGTGCATTTCGCACCCTCAAGATTGCCGGTCTTAGCAGCCTATAAATGTGGGCTCGTTCAGAGCATGCGCTCTAGGCGTCACCCACAAATATGGCGCCCAGTGAATACTCCTTATATACGGGACTGGATGGTTTTTGTAGCAATGATTTGATGTGATCGTACAATGAGCGAAACCCTTTGCTCATAAGACGCTTTCAAAAATCGCATTTAAGCGACGTTATCTTTTGCCCTGTACACTTGTCATACGAGCAAGTGTTGTGTTCCTCCCGAATTTATCGAGCGCACTGTGGATCCCACCTCATCGGATGTCGATTTCACGGTGCTGTGGCGTACAGCGAAAAAAGTGTCATTCGGAAATAAACAGAAATGAAAGGAAGATCCATGGCTGGATCCTTAGGGAATGCGTTAACATGACCCTTGGGCAACGTCACACAGGTCCTCCTTTCAGAAACGCCAACGCTGGCCCCCTTCCCTCTTCTGTGGGGGGGGGGGGGGGGGGGGGGGGGCTAGCGCACACCAGCTCGGAGCACGTGGACCGAAAGCTCGCGCTGCAGAACCCAGGATCCTGGGTTCAATCCCCACCCCTGCCCGTTTCGATCTGGATGAGCATCGTACCGGCGTGCGGTCGTGTATCACTACTGCGTGGTGCACGTTAAAGACCCCGGGCTAGCGGTTGTACTGCACTGGCTAAATGGCTCATCTACAGCTGGGAGACTCGTCGCCCTTGGAGGCAGACCAAGTTCTAGGCTGTATAAACATACACACGACCCAATTTTTTTCCCTCTTCTGTTTTGAATTTCTCTTTTGGCTTTCTCTTATGCTTCCTCTATTTTTTGCTGCCTCTTTTTGACTTTGTTACGTGGTAAATTTTAGCGTTTCTCAAAGGGGGACTTGTGTGACGTTTCCCAGGGGTCATGCAAAGGTATTCTCTAAAAATCCACCAATAGGTTTTTTTTTTTTTTTTCTGTCTGGCTTTTGGGTTTCTCGTTCGCTCGCCTTTCACACTTAGCAGCGGCATTTGCTGCCTGACGCTGCTTTCCTTGTTCACCGGTTTGGGCAGCCGGTCTCCTTCATTCCCAATCCGTCTTCTTTTGCCGCCTACTTGAACAAGCGCTAGTACTTGGTTCGCACTCCATTTCGTAGCAGAAACCAAGGCAGCGCTCTGCACACCTGCAGGCTCAGACTCGCTCCAGATGCCGCACTCTCATTGGCTTCCGCCCCGTGACGTCGCCTTCCTCTCACCTTTGTCCTTCACTACTCTCCTCCTTTCTACGCGGCGTGCTTCCCTTTCGACTGTTTGTCTACAGACGGGCGCCGTCAGCCTTTCCCTGTCATGTGGGTACTAATGCTATCGCATAATTAAAGATAGGTAAAGTAACAGGTACGCGAAATATAAACGAATAAGCGGTACTTTTTTGGCAATAGTTTTACCTCCTTATTAAACAAAAATTACGGTACATTTGTGCGTTAACTAAAGAGTATAACTTTAATTCGGCGTCTTTAATCAAGCATCACAGGCCAAGACAAATGAGCAGTATACACAAGTAACTTGCTGCAAACATAGTAGTTGCACGTTACCGCATGCAGAGAGTAAAAATAGCGGTTTGAATTTCTGCAATATACTACTCTTTGTTGGCCCAAGGTGAGTAAACATGTAACAATACTGCTTTAAAAAAATATTACTAACCTACGCAGGTTCATTATTTTCTGCTACGATGTTTACACTATTGGAAGACTGATACTGAGGCTTGAGACTCGGTTTGACAAAAAATGTGTAAAAATGAGTTACTCAAACTCATTCGATGACGCTAGTGTGTTTTTCGAGGAATGTTATTCAAAGCTACGGCGTGACAGCACGAATAAACTAAGGGCGAAGGTCATTCGTTAAGATTGGTACTAAATTTGTCAGTGTGACACGAATATTGTACCGTTGCTTCCAGTGCGTAGACTGTAGTTGAACCCGAGCCCGACGCCAGCGCCCTCCAGCGTAATTATTGAAACAGAGTTCAGATCTAACGCTGAGACAGCGCTCACTCGAGCCCAGGGAATGGCGAGAGTGCCTGACTTGTATATGGCGGCCTTTGAGCTTTCGCGCGGCAGCCACTAGATGGCGAACATATCCGTGAAGCGTTTAGGGCCTCCCCAAGCACCGACTTTAGCACGTCTGCATTAAAACACAAATTTTCGAAGCGCTGCATTCTATCGAACAGGGACTGTCAACGTAACGGTAAGGCCGCCCATGCAGTCTCTCACTTTTGTTAAATCTGACCGTAACATTACTCAACAGTCACGTGATGCTTGATTCGAACCTTTGTTATTCATCACGGCTGAAGAAATCGCATTTCTCTTTTAAAATGTCTGCCTCGCCAGAGAACCCCACGGAGAGACCGCAAACAGAATTTCATTTCAGTTGAGTGGACCTTGTCGAAAAGAGAACCAGACTCCAGCCGAGGGCTCAGTCACGGGGTCAGGATAGACAAGATGACTTCCGGCTACTCCGATTTAACCTAACAAAGGAAACAAATTAAGGCCTCAGATGCGCACGTCAGCTTTTAAGTGGGTATATTTCGCGTGCCAGTGCTCTGCGCTATGCGGAGAGCAAGTCGTCTGCTTCTTGTGCAGGATTGGTGGTGACATCAGAACGACGCCGAGCTCTCATTGGCTGATTAAAAAAAAATAGTGGGTAGACCTTAAGGCATCGAGCATTCAGGTCTACCCACTATTTCTTTTTTTTTTTCTATCAGCCAATAAGAGCTCGGCGTCGTTTCGACGTCACCACCACTCCTCAGCAAGAAGCGGACGACTTGCTCTCCGTATAGTCTATTTCAACGTAACTTCGCAAAAGGCGAAAACTCAGCAATCCTCGAACTAATTAAAACGACGGAGCGAAGTGTGTGAAAGCTGGCCAGGGCCGCCGTGCACTTCGATTGTTAGGCTGTCACGCGCCCCATTCTCATCGGCCCACCCAGGTGGACAATTTCATTGTTTGCCAACCCATGTGGAAACAGATTACAGTTTACCAAGATGAGGAGGGTGAGCACGTGAGTTACGACTAGACATTACTGAAAGCTACTTAAATACCTCTGGATATACAGATGGTTATCAGTTGTTATTGGTAAGGCCCGTTCACAAAGTACCGTTTGCTTAGTCTGTGTCATGTTACGTCGAGTTACGTGCTACTGCGAGTCACCGAAAAACCGTGCTTCGTTTGGCGCGTGCAAAGCTACTCCTTGAATTTGTTGTCATGCCGGCGAAGGACGGATACTTCGGTCAGAGTGTCGAACCGAATTTTTTTTTTTCGTTTCCGCTCGGGTTCACGGATTTCGGTTCAGTTCCGGTTCAGTTCCGGTGAGAAAAAAAAATAACGTTTCAAACCGGTTCGAACAGGATTGAACAGATTTGGATCCCTAAATTTAGAATATATTTTCCGCTTTGTTTTGGCATAGGCATTATGATTATTTCCGCCATGGAACGAGTAACTATATAGTTCATCGCTCGTACAATCCACTTTTATTTTCAGGTACCGAAAATAAGAACTTGCGTTATTTAATTTAAACGCCATAGTAAAAAACGAAGAAAAAAAAACTAGATTAATTTACAAACACGTTGTGCTTATATGACCCAACCTCTATTTCTTTACCTGAGTCACATATATTTACCCGGTATAAAAGGTTGTCACGAAGTGTAATAGGTCGCCTAAAATATGCCCGTGATTGGTACAACCTTGCGGCGCAGTGTTAAATGTTGAATCGTAGTTTTGCTCTTGGACTAAGGAATTAATTACAGTGCATAAAATCATGAAATAGGCACCTCGTCGCCATATATATATCGTGAAATATAATTTACGAAATACGTTTCATAATATACTATATGATGACGACGCAGCTGAGCTAAAAGCAATAACATTCTGAAAATGTCACGAACGTTTTAGGGCAAGCTCTTTCAGTCTACCTTTTATAGAAACGCTGAGCGGCAATCAGAACGCTTGCTTTCCTAACCAATATTGTTTACACACAGCACGGTAATGCAAGCGAAGAAACATTCAGAACGAAAATATCAAAATTGTTCACTGTAATCTATACGCACATGCGCACTCAGATCGCGAATCTGACCTAAAATTGCGCGTATCCAAGTGAACATTTTCTTATACGGAATATAAAGTGGCATAACCTGGCTTTTGAGCTTCATTTTTGAAAAGATGCCGGTCAATTCAATTTGCAAAGCATCACCATTGCTAATTGATTTTTTTTAATGGAACAAAGTAGTATTTTATGCTCTACTCGACACCTACTTAATTGGCCACTTTCTGACGGTCTGCGTTAATAATCGTCATAGTTCCGCCACGTGCCCCTGTGTACTTTGTTTCCGTCCAGCCTACAGACACATATAATATTGCTGTCCATCACATAAATGAGGCAATAAAAGACTTCTATATGCTTGAGACTTTATATAAGTGTCAGGAACACAGTTATTTAAATCGGATTCAAAATTAGAGAGGTCTTTTCAGATAACTTATACACCTGGCTCTCAAGGGCAGAAGCGGCGCAAAAGATTTACAGAGCACATTTAGATAATTTGGGGACGAATTAGCTTATGCTGCATATCTTTAAGATGATCGGCCCGTTATTTATGTTGTCAAATCTTCCGCCAGTAATTAAATATCTTCGCGTAGTCATCAAAAATGCGCCGAAGACAATTAAGACTGCTTACGAAAGCATTACAGTCCCGCTGGTGAAATGTTTTAGAGTACTGTTTCTCCGCGTGCTAAAGTTGTTTCTGCCGGTATAGACCCCTTTTGAAACTCACGTACCGATTATTAGAGGGTCGGAACCCCCGCACAATGGCGGAACAAGAGCACCAAGGAACGTGCAAGTCATTCCATAAGATAGCCATAAGGTAGCTAACGTCGAAGCGCGGCCAACACTACGAGCCTACGAGCCAATCAAACAGCGTCGAAATTGCAACGGCACTGCGCTCATCACCTTTTTCTGTGGGTGTTGTTTTTCCAGTGTGTCGTGACGTCGGTTTTAGCTTGCCATTGTGCAGGCATTCCACAGCTGCCAACAGAGGGCAGTATTTCGAAAAAGGTCTATTGTATTCGGTGTGTGTGTGTGTATGTGTGTAAGTCTGTGTGCGTGTGCGTGCACGTGCGTGTGCGCGCGCGCGTGTGTGTGTGTGTGTCTGCGTGTGTGAGTGCGTTCCATTTCTTTGAGCTCTCGTCCGGCGGTGGCATCACGTAAACGCCGCGCCTGCCCTTTGGGCAGGCGCGGCGCCCTTGCCGGCTCCACGGCTTCCATGCCGAAGCATTTACGTTGCTGTGCTTTTCTTTGTGTTTTATTTCTTTAGCGTTTCCGCTTTGACCTTGAGCGCCCCGCCGGCAATCGTGACGAAGCATCTGCGTTGCTGTGCTTTCATTTGTGTTTTATTTCTAATGACGTGTTTGATGGCATGTTTTTTTTTTTATCTACAGGCACAACGTTCCCGGCTTTTCGCGCAATGAGGAAAGTAAGGCTTTCGCCTTAATACTTTTAACTGTATGAAGTTCACATAACCGTTAAAGACCGACACGGGAGGACGATACTCGAAAATACGTCAGCTCTTGAGCTGATCTGCGGAAACGTGTTATTTTTTTTTTTTTTTTTTGTTCGCTGTTTTGCAATGCGAAAACCCCGGGTCACGAGGTATGCCGAAAAGGACTTTGTGCTCACACGATAAGCACGTCGCGGAAGCCAAAGCTCGGCGAGGGCGTCCATTGTAATGTCGCTCTCGATAAGACTTTCTTTTTGTCTCTCGTGCTTCAATAGATCAATCTCACCAGCGCGTTTGACTACGGAAGCGCTGCCGCAATGCACTTAGTGAACTTTAGTATTTCAGGTGCGACAATCACTCGTGCTCGTGTAGAGCACGAGAGGGCATGTGTCTTTTCGTGCTTTGCCATCGGCCTCCTGTGAACTAAAGCTATGGCGGCGTCGCGCATGCGCCGAACGCGTAGTGAGATCGGTCTATTTGCGTGAAACGTTCTGATTATCGTTTCTTTACTCTAAAAATAAAACAAATAGGTTAGTTTTGTTTTGTTTTAAACTTTCGTAATGAATGAAAAGTGTGCATAAAATTCATTTTCATAACTTAAAAAAATGTAATATGACATACGTTTTGATTTCGCTTCGGTCTCAACGATGTCCCTTGACGCTCATCTCATCTGGGTTGGTTAGGCCTATGTGCCGTGTAACAGTGACAGTTGGGGATGCCAACGATCGTTGTCATAAAGGGGCGATGCGACACTTTTCGTACTTTCCGCAAATACCGCTTAGAACGAATCTCTGATGTTAAAGGAAAACGAAAACAGTTCTGTAATTTAAAAAAAAAAAAGAATTAAATACCTTCAATTGTCCTTTTTTTTTGCCTCCAGGATCACGAATATCGAGATTATTTTTCAAGTTAGTGCACGGAGGTTCAGAAAATATTTTTAAGGTACCTTCGAAGCCCTTCCTTCCCGGAGCACGACGTCATATACAGAGTTTTCGGACTCTCAGCTTTCGCGCATCTTCAGCGCCTATCAAAGCTATGTACCTGCAATCTTGCTATTTTCAAAACGGTCAGAAAAGGACGTCACGGCTGGTATCAGTGCGGTGCACTGATGTCTATTGTAGTAGGCTGGGTCGCGAATCGGGAGCCCGCTGGCACCACCGGCGAGCATTGCTTCTATGGAAGAAGCGCGCAAAATTAGGAATATTGAAGCTTCTACGCGGTGCTCGAAGGCGAGTATTTCATGATGTGCTGCGATCATTATATCGGGTGTTTGGATATCAAATCAATATTTTTCAAGCGTTGGAACGCCCATTAAAAAATCAAACGTGCCAGAGCACCCACGTCTAAGCTGGCAAGCTTCCTCTCGTAGTAGAGCAATCAAAGGAACTTGCCGTCAATTAGACCGTCCTCGGGAAAGCCCGAGGACGGTCTAACGATCAATTATATTTGTGTCACTTGTTAACAGTAATCCTCTATCGCTTTTATTTTGCACTCAAAACTGCGTAGTGTAAACAAAATATGGAAGTGGTCGAAGCTCGGGGAAGAACTTGAGGACGGCATTCTTTTGAGACTTAAGGCTGGTTCACACACTTGCAACGATTACGTTCGCATGCAACCGAAACGACCGTAACGACAAAAACACCGCAACAACCGTGGCTCATGGATTGCTTCGCGAAGCTACCCCTCGCATCACTTGCCATGCTGTGTTCGGCGAACGCTTGTCCCGGTGACTTTGTCGTTACGGTCGTTTTGGTTGCATGCGAACGCAACCAACGCAGATGTGTGAACCAGCCTTTAGAGCGGCCGCCAACGTTCGGCTGTCCCTCCCAGGCCTCTAGGACATCTTCCTTTTCAGGTATCCCTCCCGTACACACCTGCTGTTCTATGTAATGTGGAATGAATAAATCACATTTAGTCCTTTCAATACTTCCATTCTCGGGGACAGCTTTCTGGGGCAGTTCAGCAACAACGAAAACATATTTGGGTGCTTCAATGATGAGTACGTGTAAAATAGGGCGTGCAACAATTTTCGTACTTTCAGTAAATACCGGCAAGAAAAAATGCCAGACTTCCATTACTTGCAAAAACACCCATTAGTTTTTCTCGTCGCGCCATGAGAGACGCAGAGAGAATAAAGAAAAGAAACAGCTTTCCCCTCGTTAACTCGCAATTAGAACAAGCGGTCACCTGATCTGACGCTAATTATATGCTGTCACTGTTCATCATAGTCATGCGCTGGGGCTGGCAAAGCATAGAGCATGGGCTGAGCTTCAGACATTGCTAGAGTTAGACTATTCTCATGCTTGATTGAAAACAAGGCATCACCCGCCGAACGTTTGGCGATACAGATCGTCATGAATCCGAGCGCTCGACTCTGGCTCATGACAATCGATTCGTCACGGTGTCACGTGACTCGCAATGCCAAGTCGTTGTGTCTTCTTATGTTACGGTGTCAATAACGCTAATAAATCTAGTGACGTTCTCAATTTAAATCGACTTGACGCAGTGAGTCACTGGTCCACGTGGCGTGACATCATTTGAGAGCTTGTCTTGACGCCATGACGTCACGTGACCCCGTCACAGATGATTAATCATAGCGCCAAATATAAAAGCGCAACGAAAACCCACAAATTATCATACATTGAAATTCTGTATATGACGATTTGATCAATGCGCAGAAATACAGCTGCAATTTTTTTTTTTCACTCTCAATATTCATTGCCGTTATTTCTTTTCCGGTTCAGCTCCGGTTCAGTTCCAAGGTGGCAACGAATATTTCGGTTCGGTTCAGTTCTGATTCGGCTAAAAATGACGTTTCGATTCTGGTTTTCGGTTGGGTTCAGTTCGATTCCGGTTCGACACTTTGGTTTCGCTGATTCGCGGTCATAACTCGACGTCAGCAGATGAAACCTCCCATAGCATAACGCAATGTAAAAAAACGGCACTTTGCGAACGGGCCTTTAGTTTCTGCCGCAAAGTGGTGTAGTAACAGCTTTGAATCTGGCGCCAACTCGCGGAATCGCGCTGACTGAATAGGCTGCTCCACCTGTGAGGCGACCGCAATACTACATGGAAGACAGCGAAGAGCTAAAAACTGTCAAGTTAGCGTAAAGTGTTCTTTGATATTAAAAAAAAAAAAATTAAATTGTGTAGAAGAGCAACTTCGCTGCGCGGTGCAGTGCACGTAAACAAGTGGCAAAAACAATCATAACATTTTTTTTTAGGAAATTGTTGGTTGCGCGGAAGAATTTTACCGTCGTTAAATCAACTCAATGCAAATTAAAAGAAACGACCGTTTGGAGGCATTGGAGATATTCGGAGAGCGCTAACGCTACGAGGTATTGGTACCCATCAAACAGCGTCAAACTAATCCTTCTGTGTCTGTTCCCTCGACTAATACCCCTGTTACACGGCACACTTAACCGCGGTTAACTCAGCTTTAACTGCTGCTACGCGGCACCACAGATACCGCACTATACTCTCGGACAGCTATTTCATAAGAAGTGAAGAGAGCGCGTGCACTGCTTTGATACGTGCTCAAGATGCTCGAGCGCACGTTCACCCATAGCTTTGACTGCATAGCCGCAGAATGTTTTCGGCAATTATTGCGCGCTAACTGTGGCTTAGCGTAACTGCAATTAAAGGAGCAGTGCAACGATATTCAATTGGAATGTTTTTCACTTTAGACGAGTTTACTGGCACAGTGGGACTCAAGGATACTCGCACGCAACGCCACTGGCCAAGAAACTCCTCTGTTGCGGTGTAATTTCAAAGACAAAAGCGATCATTTTCATTCAATCTCTCTTTTGAAAAATTTGATGACGTAACGTGGGGATCGCAGTACACCCATATGACGATATTTGAATGCTGTTCATAGATTGGACCCGAGCACTGCGTGGGCTCTCGATTTGCGCTCGTGATAATTACTAGCTCGAGAAGCATTCGGGTAGTGGCCCGTGTCCAGTCGCTGCAACGACGACAGAGCCATAACAATGTCTGGAACTCAGCGCGTGCCCTGTGCTTTGCCAACAACAGCGCGTGGCTATGATCAACATTGGCGGCATATAATCGGCTCCAGATCACGTGGCCGCTTGTTCTGGCTGCGAGTTGAGGGGTTGAAGGCTGCTCGTTTTTCTTTAATTTTTTTCTTGGACTTTTATTACGTGGGGTAAAAAACGAATGCGTGCTTCATAGGTCATTAACGTCAGGGATCCGTTCTAAGCGGTATTTGCGCAAAGAACGAAAATTGTTGCGTCGCCCCTTTAAGTGTGCCCGTGTAACAAGGGTATTAAAGTCTTTCTTTTTCTGCGCCACAGTCAAAGGTATTGAACGACATGATTAAAGGAGCGGTGCAACGATATTCAATTGGAATGTTTTTCACTTCACACGAGCTTACTGGCACTAGTGGGACTCAAGGATTCTTGCACGCAACCAGGCTGGCCACGAAACTCCTTTATTACGGTGTAATTTCGAGGACAAAAGCGATCATTTTCATTCAATCTCTCTTTTGCAAAATTTGATGACGTAACGTGGGGATCGTAGTACACCCCAATGACGATATTTGAATGCGGTTTATAGATTGGACCCGAGCATTGCGTGGCACTCGATTTGGGCTCGTGATCATTACTGGCTCGAGAAGCATTCGGGTAGTGGCCCGTGTCCAATCGCTGCAACGACGGCAATAGCCGAGCCATAACAATGTCTGGAACTCAGCTCGTGTCCTGTGCTTTGCCAACCCCAGCGCGCAACATTGGCGGCATATAATCGGCTCCAGATCACGTGGCCGCTTGTTCTGGCTGCGAGTTGAGGAGGTGAACGCTGCTCGTTTTTCTTTAAGTTTTTACTTGGACTTCTATTGCGTGGGGTGAAAAACGAACGCGTGCTTCATAGGTCATTAACATCAGGGATTCGTTCTAAGTGGTATTTTCGCAAAGTACAAAAATCGTTGCATCGCCTCTTTAACAACATGGTGTTCGTCACGTGCCTGTTCGTGTTCTATCATCGCTGAACCAATCATATCAAACAAGGCCCAGTAACTTACACTTTTTAGGCCGCTTTGATTGGTTCCATCAAATCGTAGTTTCGGCTCCGTCCGGAGATCGAGTGAAACGAAGTATAATTTAGAGTGAGTTCGAGCAACGGTGGTTCGAGCTGACACTTTCCAAGAAGCTTTGGGGTGCGCGTTCAGGTCAGCATTGGGCCATTGGAGGCCAATTTGTAAAACTCTCCGTAAATTCATGTTTTGACTGAAACGCGATCTTGTCCCGTCAAGGATACTGGATCCCAGCGCGGGGCTGTATGTATGGCGTATCATTTGCACCAGAACGCGAGCATATCAAGCGCTAAACCAAATCAAGACACGATTTCGCGTCAGCGCGTTTTGAAGTGCTGTACACTACTTAGGTATAGTTTTAATATAAAATGGACTAAGTGCACACGCTGAAAATGGGAAAGACGTTTTGTCCCGACTTCGTCCTTTCGGTCGCATTCCAAATGTTGTCCCTACAAGCGCGAGTTTATTCCGTTTGATCGCCCTTTGGCTGCATGAACGTTTGAGCAGCGGGGGCAGCATTTGAAGCTGCCTCTTCGTGTTTGTTGCCTTTGGAATTAGTTTAGAACACAATAGAAAATGGGCATCGATGTGAGCTCGTGCTGGGCAAACAAAACTGGGCAGCGCCCTATCTTCTTTCTTCCAAGAAGCATGCTTCTACGTTCTATAAGTGTACTGCTTCCACTTTATTCCTCCTGGTATTTAACTAATGTTCCTACTTTTAAGAGGAACTTTATTTTGAGTTCTAATATTGTTTTGCACTTGATTATTATAGGGGCGCTTAAAAAAGCGCGAAGTAAACAAAAATATTTTATTGACTACAATATCAAGGAGCAGAAGAAAACACAGAAAAAAAAATTTCCTTGGGTTAAAGAAGCCGAAGCTGGAACAACAGAAACAGCAACAAGAACATGAATGGAATGTCTCCTGTAAGTTTTCGCAGAATCATCAAACCGACCCAGTGGCATAACTAATGGAGCCAAAATATTGGGGACAGACAAAATTAACCCATCAGTCAGAGCGTTTACACCAAGTTGCTCATTCTTGAAGTCTAAAGTTTATATTTAATACGCTGATCATCGTTCGCATGTTACCCTTTGACGCGTTGAGGGTAATTTCTATGCACTTCGTACTATAAGAAACGAGCGTTTTTAATGGTGTACATTAAACGCCTCGAGCGTTTATTTCTGATATTTTCTTTAATACAGGCGATCACTTCGGGTCCAAGCAGCGACAAGGACCAGGAGTCAGCCGGCGCCAGTCCTAGAGGCATCCGCGCCACGTTATTAATCGTCATATTAGTATCAGGAACATTTGCCACCATCTTCTTTCTAATGATCGTGTTAAAGAGTACACCCACTCCTAAGGGCGTGGCCTCCGGACTCTGTACGAGTACGGAGTGCCACGAACTGGCGGTGGCCCTCGAAGCGAGCAGGAGCCAACTCGCCGACCCATGCGACGACTTCTACGAGTTCGTATGCGGCAACTACACAAACCCCAACGGCAGCGTGTTCCAACAAGTGGAGGAGGCAATTCTCCGCTCCGTAAGCGAGAAACTCGGCAAGGCAGGGGAGCACCGATCTCGGCAGCAGGACGTTATCGGGTACACGCTCGAAAAGTTACACCGGTCCTGCATGCGGGTCTCCACGTCGGACAACTCGGGAGCCATCAAGCTATTCATGGACTCCCTGCAACTGGGATTACACGAGAACGTGACCCTTTGTACATTAAGGAGTGCATTCTCGCTTTCATTCGAATATAAACTTGAAACGCAGTTCTCGGTGGAGTTGCTGGACGTGAGACCAGAATCTAATCAGTCGTTTTATGCAGTCGGATTCAATCCGCGCTACACCAAGATGTTATCAAAAAGAAAGGAACAAGGCATATTTGAAAAGGTCGCGCTGATGGACACTAGCATCGAAGCCTACGGTAGCATATCTTCAGACGCCAAGAGAGACCTTATTCTGCGCATCTTGGATGTGGAGCACACGGTCGAGGTTTTGTTCACCAGATATTCGAACCTCAAACCTAGTAATACAGTCATGGTCCCAATTAACGTAAGCACCTCCTTATCTGCTATCTTTCTCTCTCTCTCTATCTTTCTTTCTTTCTCTCTCGATGTAATTGAGACACGAGCTTCACGCCCGTACAGGCATATACTTGAAGACCCAAAGGGTAGAGTGAGTATCTTACCATTTGTTTAAGGAATGGCTTCACTGACTAGGCCGCTCGTTCAGGCCCTGTCGAAAAATGTCAAGCATTCTATAAAAAAAAACATTGGTAGAATTTATTTTTAGCATCTTTTGCCGATCGATCAGTGATTGATATCATTTTTTTATTAAAATAAAAACTTCTATACATTTTGGACATGTAAATAAAGCTTGCATTTAAAGAGCGCAAGAGAGCAGGACCACAATCAACATTAGCGCATTTTTGCATTTTGCTTAAAAGGGCTATTACCCAGCATCAGGTTTTACTCGCTTAGGTCCTTGACTTGAATGAGCACCTTTCGCCCTAATAGCAGTTTTGCTGACGCCCTTTTACTTTTAAGAAAATAACAAAAAAACGGTGATCGAGGGTTTGCGTTTAGCGGTGTCAAGTTGTATTTTAACCACAGCACAGCTTGAACACGCGATTGTAAGTTCCGTCTGCTCCATTCCACCAGCCCGGATGTATGTCACGTACAAATGGGTGGTAAAGCTTGGTGGCCGAATATTTTTCCTGAATAACAAAAATTGCAGCGAGGCTCTGGTGTGATTCTTGTACTATATCGCGCAATGCACGCAAAATAAATAAAGGACGAGGTCATAAAGAAAAGTTCGAATGAACGAATAAATATATTTCAGTTATATTATTTCAGAGCGGCGTAGCATATAACTAACTGTGGCCACTCAATATCTTTTCTGTAAAGACTTGCATTAGGAGGTATCGGCTTATCGGATACAGGTTTTTTTTTTATTATTTTTTAAATAGTCTTCGAGTTAATGGGGCCAACAATGATATCGACTGTCCCAATGTAAATGCGGTCCAAAAACATGCTATCGAGAGGAATGTTCTATGAAATCGAAAGTATGTGAATTCCCAAACATTATAAAAATAATTTCGCCAACCATGTGTATAAAACTCACGACAAAATGCATTAGAGTGTGTTATAGCAATTTACAAGACATATAATTGATGTTTGCCTCACTGAGAATAAACACAAGAAAAATTGGGGGACAACCAATTACGTTGTCTAATTAAGCGATTAGCTGCAAACATAATTGAAAGAGCCGCGGGTGGTCAGGTGTCAATTGTTCCTCTAAATTTTGTGCTTAAATTGAATTTTATGAATAGGTCACGTGACGTCCAATCAAATGACGTCATTTACCCCGCTAAATTTAGAGGGAAAAATAAACGGCCAGAAACATATACCTTACGGTGGCCAGAAAGGCATAAGAAAGCTAATCGCTTTAAAAGATAATCACTTTAAAAACTAAATTGCATTAGAGCTCCCAATTGAAATTAAATTAATTAACTTATCTACAACAGCTCGAAGACTTGAACAAGCAGTACAGCGGATCTCCATCCCTGATCCAATTTATTCGCGAGCTTCTACGCAAAATCGGCTACAAGGGACTGACTTTCATCACGGCCTGGGACGTGCTTCGTTCCCTTGCCCCAATGGCTTCAAGCAAGGCTGCTTCACTGATAATAGAAAACGACCGGCCATCCCGCTGTTTGTCACACGTACTGGAAAGTTTGGAAATGCCTGTCGGCGTATGGCACGTGGCAAACGCGATGCCGTCTGTCACCCTGGAGTCAGCATTTGAAATGGCACGACGCATCCACGAGTCTCTGAAGTCCCTAGCGGTCCACACCATGTTTGCTGGAGGTGGCAGCAACAACAATGCCCGGGAAAACTTCTTCAAGTCCCTTAACCAAGCACCTTTCCTTTCGGGCAACGCGAACATCTCAAGAAAACTGGAGGAGTTCTACAGGACGTTCCCAGAAGTCAGCGGCAAGTTCCTAGGAGACTGGCTCCAATCGTCCCGGCACACTGCTTCTCTGAAGGCTCGAAAGGCGTGGCATAACTTGGACTTCATGAATTCGGCGGATGCATTCTTCATCAATAGCAACGTGTGGATCTTACCGTCTCTTTTGCAGGCACCTCTATTCTCACCTAATAGCACCAGTGCCATAAATTTCGCGGGTTTAGGACACATCATCGGACAACAGACAATACTGATGATGAGCCAATTCTTACCTCGTGATGGAGGGCATACCACGTTATCCGCACTGGAAGAAAAGCTGCGCTGTATTGGGCAGCTACACAATGTTCAAGGCGCAGACGGTCGACGGTGGACACGAAACGTAACCATCGAAGACCTTGCCGATGTCATCGGTCTTCAAGCGACGTACTCGAGTTTCCCCCGCGAAGGTAGACATCTGGGTAACGACAACTCACGTTCTGAAGAGAAGCTATTTTTTGCGGCGTCCTGCTTCAAATTCTGCGAAGCCAAGAGCGAACGAAATGTTACTGGTCCGGGGACTCCCAAGGCGCGCTGCAATGTGCCGCTAATGAACATGGCGGCTTTTGCTCACGAGTTCCACTGCGGTACTTCGTCAAGCATGAACCCTATGAAAAAATGCGCTATTTTATAAAGTAGCACTCATATGTTCTTGATAGGCCCCATATATATGACGAACACGCAAGAAATGATCGAAACTGACATAAACCAGTAACGTTAAATAAATGATAAATATGTCCATGGGTATTTTTATCTCAATTTAAGCACGAGTTTGGAGTCTGATTTTCCATTTTGAACAAAAACAAGATATATAGTTTGGGCGCATTCTTGAAATGAAAGAGACCGCAAACTGAGCTTAGCAACTTTCTGTTTTGTTTTGTTTTGGAGTTATTAACCAGTGAAGTGGCCGAGGCGAAAACTGACGTTTCTCCCATTACTCGGGGATGCAAGCTTGACCGCTCACTAATTTCTCATTTCTCAAAAAATAATGAAGACTTTTTTGTTACATCGGAAAAGTAGATTTAGTTAAGATTAAGAGATTTAGAAAATCTTATATTTCGAACTTATTTTAAATGTCGAACTGTGCGCTTTGACATATTTTATCAAAGTTAGGCAAGTGTTTACGTGTGACCTATTTAAGATATTTTAATAATCTTGCAATAACAAAACGTTTAAATCGAGCTATTTTTAATGAATAAGTGTTCAATAATATATTAAAAAAATCTGTTACATGGATTTGGATGAACGAACCTGTCTAAAATTTATCAAATTCACAATTGAAGTTTTTTATCAACACAATATTTTACTCGTATAGTTTCTTGTTCATAGCAAGGTATATTAGTGGGTTATTAGAAAATATGAACATAATAGTTTGTTTATATTTCCGCAATTAAAGCTTAAACCTTGTCAGATGTGCGTTCTGAAACGGCAAGCTTTGTTCAGAGAAAAATACTTTTTAGTGTGCACTACGCAGAATTTAACATATTTTAAAGGTTACGTGTTAATACATTAATCATAGTTAATTAACTATACCACACCAAAATGCGTGCGAGAATAGCACCAATGCGAGGACTCATTCACAACGAACCACTGACAAGAATCAAGCTTCAGTTACGGTTATACAGACAGAATACTACTTTTTTTATATGTGCTGATAAACCATTATTATGCTTTGTTGCCGAGCGGGCTAGCGCACATCAGCTCGGAGCATGTGGAGCGAAAGCTCGCGCACAGAACACAGCGATTTTGGGTTCTATCCCCACCCCTGCCCGTTTTGATCGGGATGAGCATCGTACCGGCGTGCAGTTGCGTATCACTACTGCGTGGTGCACGTTAAAGACCCCAGGCTAGCGGTTGTACCGCACTGGCTAAATTTCTCATCTACAGCTGGGAGACAAGTCGCCCTTCGAGGCAGACTAAATTCTAGGCTGTACGAGGGGCGTTCATAAAGTTCGTATTATCGGCCCACAAAATAAAAAAAAAACGGAACAAAACAGGCATCAGCATGAGCGCGCATTCCTCTAGTTTCCGCACAGTATAAACATCGCATGCTATAATAGCTCGGAAAGCCGCTAGGGAGTCGAAACAAAAATAGCACCGCCCGTCGGTGCCAAGCATATGCAGTGATGCGTTTTCTCCATTTGAAAGGAAGCAAAGCCAAGGAGATTCATTCCGAGCTGGTGGCGGTGTTCGGGGACAACGCCCCAGTTTATGACACTTTGGTTAAATGGCGCAGACGATTCCAGTGTGGCCAAATAAGAGAAAAGCATTTCAAGGACGGCGACGAAGTAATTGCTGATGTAGAGCGATTCCTGAACACTCAAAACGAGGAGTTGTATAACAATGGCCTCCGGCATTTGGTCCATCGCTGAAAAAAGTGGGCATACCTTTTGGTAGTGAACATGCAGAGAACGTCTTAACTCCTACTCGAGTTTGATTGCTGAATCTCTATTCCTTCGTGACAATAACACGAAATTTATGAACGCCCCTCATATAAACATACACCCACCCCAATCATTTTCCCCCACGTTAAAATGAGTAAATGCTTCAAGTGCGAGCGGGTGACTTGAGTGGGTTGTCCCGTTTCACGAGCGTTCCAGCAGTCAATGACCGCTAAAAGGCCAGGGGCTCACACTTAGAGACTTTACTGCACTTTATATTATGATGAAAACAAGTATCAACTTTCAGATACGAATGTTAATAACGGCTATTCGCTCCAAAATGAACATGGTCACTAACAATGCCGCCTGATAATTAAGATTGCTTAAATATCAAGAATTAAACTATGTATCCCGGTCTCATCTTTTTCATCAATTTTTTCTCCATTCTTGCAACTGCTTCCGCATTATTCTATAGGATGCGAAAGTTCGGGTACGAATTCTAGCTTGCATTAAAAGGGGACACGAAATAATAAAGGCTTTGAACAACGCGCACTTTACATGAGAATGAGACACGTGTGGCAGAAGAGTACAAACAAGTTACGCTACAAAGCCACACGCGTATAGTTGTTTACCTGTCATAACAAAAGCCTACTTTTTTGTCATTGTGCTGTTTCTGGCTTGGAAATGAGTGGTGCTTTAGCACAATGACAACTACCGCCATTCCGAATGCGTTCGCTGTCTGCTGCAGGCATCTTGAGATATCTCGCGGACCGGAATTTGCGGTCGAAAATATATCAGGAGACGATCCCCGGCAAACTTCTGTCAGGATAAGTGTTGTATTCATAATCCCTATGTGTATTTTGAACTCCAAAGTTTTCTACTTTTATATTAGTGATTTTTTTTTAACGAAACTTAGTCCTTTATACGTTTGTTCATAGCAACGCCCCAAACAACAACGTCTTAGTTTGTTGGTAGTAGTTGAGTTCACGCTTCATGGTTTTTATACACTATTCACTCCGCGAGTCACCGAGACATCCGTGCTTCCTGTGAAACGTTGGTAGCAGAAACAAATTAAAGAATTATTTAGCATGCAGCACACGAAGCACGGATGTCCGAGTGACTCGCGATCAAAACGTAGTTAGAAAGAACGAGGATTTAGGAGTAGTGGAGAAATCGACGACAGCCTCCGCGCATAAACTCCGAGATCCGGGCTCGGGATCTCGGAGGCCATGCTCCGCGGAAAGCACGCCGTGCTGAGCTGGTTAAACCTAGGGTGCCCCAATGTCCTTCTGTTTGGGGTGATGTCATTTTTTCGTAGTACCCAATGCCTACAGAACTCGCACTCGGGAGAAATACAAAGAAATAGCCGGTAACAAAATGCCGCCGGAGCACTCTCAATGTCCTGCGTAGCCCTGAGCATAAAGCCGCTCTATCCTGGGAAAAATGGCGCCATTCATTGTTGTGGAAATGCTCGAGACACGTGCCACGCGCCACTTCTGGGAAGAACATGGCGTTTGAAATCGAGCTCAGTGCTGCGCTGGGCTAGAGTGTACTATAGTCGGATGCAACCTAAGAACAATCCTTTAGCTCCACCCACAAGCGCATTGCGCCCATCTGAAGTGCCTCCGCCGTCAAGAAAGTAGTTCGCTAGCAACGTTGCTTTTTTTTCCTCCAGTAAACGTGTCTTAAACTACTACAATATTTATTTAATTCATTCAGGACGTTTAAATAAGTTAGAATATGTTTTTGTCAACGAAGTAGCTGTTTAGTAAAGAAAGAAAGTCATGTCCAATGTACCGTCTTCCCAATTCATTTTCTGTCCAAGATACTGTCTAACATACCGTCTTCCAGCGCCTTCGATTGAGGGAAAGCGGCGAAAACGAAACCAACCTTTCTCTCGCCAAAATTATAAATAACAAAGCACTTATAGTTCCTGCAAATAATAAATATTTAGTGATTTACTTAGTTTTGTGGACTTTTTTGCGCACGAAATGTGTGCCTTTATTTTGTTGGATGAATAGAAAACAAGAATAATTATACTTTTCGGGTTTGACAAATCGGCACCCTCCCAAGTCATCGACACCACCACCGCGCCCCGCTCTCTTTGTCTTCCGTCATGGATCCCACTGAGGTGACATCGGAAAACGATTCCCCTGATTCTTCTTGGACGAAACAGCCTGGTGCAGCCTTACCGGCGACACCAAAGCGGTTCTTCAAGAAGCACAAGCGAGGTCGGGTTTTGAACAGCGGCCAGCGGTGCGTAAAACACGGTGCAAAAAAGCAGAATAATTGTCACGAGAAACTAGCGTCGCGTTGCTAAGGCCAGCAGCCATGTTGAGCTTTTTTTTTTTTTCAAAAGGATCGCGATTGGTCCACGGAATCGTGACGTCATGAAAACGATTGGCTGGCGTTTCTCGGCGTAGGAATACATTTTCCTCTGAGAGGCATTTCCGGTTTTTTCTTAGCTTGCAACCGACTATAGACCTTTTCTTTAACGGCGCCGCCATCTTGAGAATTGCGGCGCCGACGACGCCGTCTAGCGGCTTAGAAAAAGAAATACCGGCTAGTTCTGTCAGCACAGCTATCTTGGTAGGCAACGGTGTGGGTATGGGGGGAACTTGGCTAGACTTGGCTATGGTGGGCTGCAATAACTTGGTTGGAGCTTGTCCGGTTGAATCCAGCTGGCTACTCACAGGCCATCACCTTGCCTCCTCGAGAGAACGACGACGAAGACGGTGGGGTGTTTTGATTGAGTTTTCACAGCGAAGTATATATGAGCAGTTTAATGTAGTCTATTCAGGTAAGCTCTCGGCATTTGATAGCTCCATCTTGAGTGGTGGCATGCAGACTTTTTCATAATTTTCACATACCATGGGACTTGCAGTGATAACCTAATTGGACCACCTGCACCAGGAATTAAAATCGGTCCTCTTGTCGTAGACGAAGTGATCGTGAGCTTAAACATGACGTTGAGTCTGATACGAATCTCTCGCGATTCAAGCTCGCAATCGACTGACTTCACGGGAGCACCTGTAACATGCAATCAACTTACGCAGCCCTTTTCTTGTTCGTACAGGTCATGGTCTGCTTCCCGTTGCCGGCTCTCGGGCCGATGACGGTCCAGGATACAAGGAAGTTCATTCTTCGAGAGCGCGTGCCAAACCGCGTGGATCACCGTGACAGTGGATTTCCGCTTCAAGAAAGTGCTGCATATCTGTGGCCACGTCGCCACATGATCCTCGACGACAGTTTCGCCGTATCGACAACATCAACAGTCACATCGACATCGCCACCACCATCCAGAGCCGATATAAACGCGAGACGGCGCATCGCCGCCTTGAGTGAGCACGGGAGCACCTGTAACATGCAATCAACTTACGCAGCCCTCTTCTTGTTCGTACAGGTTGGTTCATCCCCCTCATTATACGCTAAAAGAACTAGCAATGTCTTCTTATTTGTGTTCCCGTGCTCACAAGTGCTATCTGAAACCATGTGCGAATGTGTTGACGTCTTTGGCCTCCTGCTTCTCACCTCTGGCGATGTGGAAACGAATCCTGGTCCGATGAACGCCGAGCAGTTGAGGCAGTTTAATGAAATGCATCAAATGCTTGTTGACGTTAACGCGCGATCAATACAGATTCAGTCGTCACAATCAGGAATCCTAACATCTATTAACGAGATTAAGCAGAACCAAGAAACAATGAGGGCCAACATCTCGGACATGAACTCGAGGCTCCTTGCAGTCGAATCCAGCGTCTCTGTTGTAGCACAACTTCAAACAGCAGTAATCGACGCCAGAAATGTTGCTGATGGTTTACAAGGCGAAAATACTGCATTGCGAGCACGTCTTGACGAGGCGGAAGATCAGTCCCGTCGAGACAATCTGATATTTTTTGGGGTTACTGACACCATATCAGAAACTTGGGCCCAGACGGAAGAAAGAATGTTGAGCGTTTTGCGAACGTCCCTTGGCATGCCAGTTACGGGCGACTCTGTTGTTCGGGCTCATCGTCTCGGAAGATTCTGTCACGAAAAATGCCGACCTATAATTATAAAATTTTCGTCATTTAAACTGCGGGACCAGATCCTGATAGCAAGACAAGCATTAAAAACGCACCGTATTACGGTTAGCGAAGACTTTTCGCTTGCTACGCGTAATGCGAGAAAAAGATTGTTAGAATTTGGTAAAGCTAACGGAGGAACGTTTAAGCTTAGGTACAACAAGCTGCACATTAACAACCGGTGTTACGCTTTCAACTCGACAAATGGCGAAGTCTGCGAGCTAGGTCCTTCTAGTTTGCCTATTGTCTCTTCCGCACAGTCGACAATTCCCCAGACACAGTCATCTCTCACTCAAGATTCCGCTGAGGCGCGCTCGCCAACGTAGGATTTGTCGAGGGGTAGAGCTAGGCTGTCAAAGTTTTCCGACGTCTCTGTTTTGTTTACTAACATAAGGAGTGTAATAAAAAAACGTGATGAATTGTGTTCCATCATTGATACTACCGATGTTGATGTTGTTGTTCTAACCGAAACATGGCTTTCTGGGAAGATACGGAACAGTGAACTGTTTGATGGATCAAAAAAGTTCAATTTGTATCGGAACGATAGACAGGACAGGTGTGGCGGTGGCGTCCTGATTGCAATTGCTGACCATATAAAATCTTTTTCATTAAACATTGCGTGCGATATAGAACTAACCTGGGTCGGCCTTGTTTTGAACCATAAGAAGTGGATCATGGGAGTATGTTATCGGCCACCCTCATCTTCGTCGTCATTTGTTGAGACTTTGCATAACGCCATTAACACCATAGTGATGCGGTATCCCAGCGCACCCATCTTCCTTCTGGGTGACTTCAATTTTCCCGCTATATCATGGTCAGATGACGTTCATTGTATGAATGTACACACTACAGAGTGTAATTCGTTTATTAACTTGTGTCTGGATTTTAACCTTTCGCAATTAGTTCTTCATCCCACCAGAGTGTCTCCGACGACAGCAAGTGTTTTAGATCTAATATTGACTACTCACCCTGAACATGCAAGTGACATAACTTATCTTCCAGGGATCAGTGATCACTCTATGTTACATTTTTATTTCAAAACGTCGGTATCTAGGCCGACTGACCAACGAAAGAAAATACGCGATTACAGTAGAGCGAATTTTGATCAGATCAACAATGATCTTGCGGTTTTCTTTGACCAGTATTTGACAGACTTTTCGGGGCGCTCTGTTGATGAAAACTGGAAATTGTATAAAGATAAGATAATCTCCCTTATCGACAAATACGTACCGCTTCGAAATATACTTGAAAATAATCAGTCACCTTGGTTCACGAAAGCCCTGAAGAGACTGTCAAATAAAAAAAAGCGCTTGTACCGTGCGGCCAAGTTTTCCCGGTGTGAGTGTCGCTGGGCCGCATATCACAGTTCTGTAGAAGTGTACAAAAAAAGCGATTGAAGGCGCTAAATCTCACTTTTTCACACATAGTCTTCCAGACATGTTGGTAAATAACCCCATTAAATTTTGGAATACTGTTAACAAAAAGGACCGTTTTTCAATTTCTCTTACAACTTCTAGTGGTGACAGCGTGCCCAGTGACGAATGTGCTAATGTCTTAAATAGTATATTTATGGAATCTTTCTCCGATATTCGCAACATAACTTACCCTTCGATGAGCTGTTCCTGTTATCTGCCAATGGATTCTATCTTTGTTGATCCTGCTGGTATTGCAAAAATTATAGATGAACTGAAGTTATCATCCTCATCAGGAGTGGACGGAATTAATTCCAAGTTTTTGAAAAACACTAAACTATACTCGTCTCTTATTCTCTCAAAATTGTTTGAACAGTCGCTGCAAGATGGTATTTTACCTTGTGATTGGCGAGTGGGGAAGGTGGTTCCAATTCCGAAAGGTGGCGATAAGTATTCCCCTAACAACTATCGTCCCATTTCATTAACCAGCATACCATGTAAACTTCTGGAACACGTTATCTTTTCCCAACTCGTGCATTTCCTAGAGTCGAATAATTTTTTCACCAAAGCACAGCACGGATTTCGTAAATCATTATCTTGTGATACTCAGCTCCTATCCTTCACTCATGACATTCATTCTATTCTTGACCGAGGCTCCCAGGTGGACTGCATTTTCTTAGATTTCGCCAAGGCATTCGATAAGGTGTGTCACGAGCTATTACTGCTAAAACTTTCAAAACTTAACATTGACCCTAACGTTCTCGCATGGATTCGGTCTTTTCTAAATAACCGTTCACAATTTGTAACAATTAACAACGAAAACTCTCCTCCTGTGTCTGTGAATTCTGGAGTTCCTCAGGGGTCGGTTTTAGGCCCACTACTATTTTTAATCTATATTAACGATCTTCCCAATAATGTGTCTTCATCCGTTTGTTTCTTCGCCGATGACTGTGTAATTTACCGTGAAATCTGTCACGATTCTGACCTGTCTACACTTCAGGTCTGATATTAACTCTGTCTCTCGTTGGTGTGAATTATGGCTAATGAAACTAAACACTAGTAAATGTAAACAGATGAGAGTGTCCCGCAAGCCTAAGAACAGTCCCTGTTACCACCTAGACGGCAACCTTTTGGAGCAAGTGGCAACGTACAAGTACCTTGGGGTTCACTTAACAAATAACCTTTCATGGAAACCCCACATTCAGCATGTTACTACCCGTGCTAACTGCATGTTGGGCTACTTAAAACGCAACTTTTTATTGGCACCTATTTCACTAAAATTGATCCTCTACAAAACATTAATCAGGCCTAAATTAGAATATGCAGCCTCCATCTGGGATCCCGGTCACGATACTCTAATCACTGCATTGGAATCCATTCAGAATAGGTCAGCCCGTTTCATTCTTTCCAACTACCATCGTACTGCTAGTGTCACATCAATGAAAAATAGTTTATGTTTACCACTTCTCTCCTTGCGACGTAAAATTTCACGCCTATGTCTATTTCATAAAATGTATTTCCATAACCCTCTCCTACGCAATCGGATGATTACTCCCCCCTTTTACATTTCATCCCGTCTTGACCATCAGCATAAAGTTGAAGTTCCAAGTTCGTTTACCACAACATTTCAATCTTCTTTTTCACCCCGCACAGCCGAGGAATGAAACCACCTCCCCGGTTTGATTGCTACTATAACTGATACTAACCTGTTTAGAAATTCCATCACTAGCTATTTTAGCAGTGACCCATGACCTATTATAATTTTTCTTTGTTTGTTGTATATTTAATATTGTAGACTTGTTACTATATTACTATCTTTGTTTCATGTATGTGCTCTCCCCCTCTGTAATGCCTTCGGGCCCTGAGGGTACTTTCAATAAATAAATAAACCCTGTCTCATTCGCTCTGCGATATCTCTACCCGTGGACACTAATTTTCGACCCAGGTAAGGGGCCACTCGCTTTGTGAACACTGGTGATAGCCTCTGAGAAATGTCCCACAGTAGTCCGCTCCCAACTTGGAACAGGGGCCCGGACACAAAATGCGTGAGCGGTCTTTCTCCGGAACCCGAGAAATGTTCTAAACAACACGGTGGGGACTTAACGTGCATCTCCTAAAATGAAGAGTGGCTGCAACGCGACCCGATCCGTCCAGAAATGGGATGTAGCTTCCTCTCTCGCCAACAAGCTCGAGACAAATGGTGCTGACTTCTTTTACGATCACCTTCTTATATTGTGGTAGATTGAAAGAATACGATATCATTTCGTTTCGTTTTGACACTACGAATGGCACGACTCTCAAGAGAGGGGCTTTCACGTCGCCGACGTGCTCCGCTTCTATGATATCGCAATACGTAAAAATGTAATTGCTGGGAAATAATATAACATCACGGTCTGCCACCGAGAAGGAAGTGTACACGCTTTCTGGCCGAAGCCAAGCATGTGAGATAAGTGGGCATTGATTAAGATATACCCGCTGTGGTGCAACTGTAACTCTACGACTTTGATGTATGGATTATAACGAAGCAATATTTTCGAGGAATTGAGCTTAAGATGAGACTGGTAGGCGCTGTTTATCGCGTTAATGAGATCTTCTGGCGATTCATAGAAGCCCTCGAGGATCTCGATTCGGTCCTGAGTCATCAGGTGCTTTGCCCTCGTCAGCTCTACCTCTACCTCCCGATCGAATGTATCTTCCTCCACGGGGCTGCCTTCCACGGGCTGACCTGTTCCAAAAACGATCTCTGCAAATCCGAGTTTTTTCGACAATGTAGGGGACATGCGCAATGCGTTGTTTCTCTGGAAGCTTAAAGAGTAACATTTTCCTTTTCGCTCGAAGCTCGTCTTGGGACCAAAGAGCTCGCACTTTTCACCAGCGCGATAAAGTCTTGCTTTGGCTGTATTCATAGCTTTTTGGTGCCTTCCACTTTCCCGGCATCCGTAGGCCTGACCAAGTACAGCTCGTTAGATGGGCTCGTCACATTCTTGATGCTAAATGAGAAGTTAAGTTTCTCTAGGGCTACCTCGTACGGTTCATTTAATATAATAGGTTGGGACAATTATACTTTGAACTTGCTCAAACTATTGTCGTGAAAAATGTCCGACGAGGCATTTGACAATAGATTCACGTAAAACTGATCCCTCATTTCGCTTCTTCGCGACCGATCTGTACGTAGGTCGATAGCAGACTGACCAGACCGCTATCAGGGTCCAGTCTTTAACAAGGCGACCAACCACAGGAGAGAGACACGCAGTCATCTTAGGGTTAGTTATTTTATTTCCACGAGTCTACGGTATCCACGGTGATGAGGCGATATCGAAGAACGTCGGTGGCCAGGCAGTGGATGTAGGTGGCTTCGATGTGGTGCTTCTAGTGCATCGCGCGTTTGATGGTCTTCAGCGTATCCGCGATGAATTCCACCACGTCCGTCGTCTCCGATGCGGTCACCTTGGTCAACACCTTGCCCGACCAATGGGATAAGAGCACAAAGGGCTGCTCGTGCGATTCCCACTCCTTGTCCCGCCCCTTGTAGCTCTCGTAGACGTGGGCTATTATCCTGAACACAACGGGGTCCACTTCATATGGAACAAACTTGCCAAAAATGACGAGGTTCACCAGCAGATCCAACGCAGACACAAAGAAGTTGTTGTTTGCTTTTCGATGTGCAGCGCAGGCTTCGACATCACTCCATCGAGTGTGTTCTTCTGCGCAGCCATCGAGACGTTCACGCACGAGCATCTTGTCATCAGATCAACCTCCGGCGCACAAGTGACGTTCCGAGCCCCAATGCGACAGCTGAATAAACAAAGGCGACCGAGCGGAGCGTCAAAACAATGTATTTCATTTGCATATGAAAAAAAAAAAGAAAATAACATTCCGAGCTCTCGAGATATATCAAAACCTGTTAGACTTATTCCTGCATGGCGGAATTGTAGATAGGCTTCGTCACATGACCTGGATCAATGACGCGTTCAAATTCCGTGGAGGGTTTTTTTTTTTTGTTTTTTTTTTCACCCAGATTACGAAAGCCATTCCCGAGGTGACGAGTCCGCGAGCACCGCTTGAATCGCGCGCGCGAAATCACGTGATAGGAAGACGAGCAACGTCACGCGACCATCGTCACATGACCTGCGGCAATGACGCATCCTGTTTTTTAACCGCATTACAAAAGCTAAGTGGCAGGAAAACACGTGATCTGAATTGCGCACACACACACACACACGGACAAGTAAGACGAGTTAAGCGGTCTCGGAAGCAATTTTCTCGTAGCTCAAGGGGTAGGGTGTCGAGCTGCTGTGGCTATGGTAGAGAGGTCGATTCCCAGCCGGCCACGGAGCCTTTTTTAGCGAATAAAATACATTTACCGCGCAGCGATTCAAATAATGTCACGTGACCATATGTGACCGCAGCGCAGCGCCCTCTGTTGGATGCAGCACGAACCCTGTGTGACATCACGTGGTTGTTATCATGAATTGCCACACATACACGAACAACTAAAGGCCCGTTCACACATTTGCGTTCAGAGCGACCACTATGCTTACGAACGAATGCAACCACTGCGACTTCAACGACAACTGTACGCGACGTGTACACACACATGGAACCGCATGCAACCAGACGAATCAACACCCAATGAGAAACGAGCTTCAGCTCTTGCTCCTAGACAATAGTAAGCAACCCAGCTACGCTTACAAACATGGCGGACGGTTTCCTGCCCGACGCGAGGTCCACCTCACCGGAGCAGCCAGAGGTTTGCACGAAGATCTGCTGTGCGCCTACAATAGCTATGTAAAGGACTGGTTCAAACATCTGACACGAACCCGTTATCCACGACTGGGTCCGTTGTGACCGGAACGACCGCTCTGCGCCTCGCGTACGCTCCTGCGACCAATGCAACAAACGCAGTGCGTCGTAAGCACGGCGACCGCCTCTCCGCCGCCGTCCGCTGTTGGGGTCGCGCTACCACTCACTTGCGTAACAGAAAATAGATAGACCACCTCCTATGACCACAAACTTTATTTTTTATTTTTCAGGAAACGCTTGCAGGGTAGTGCATTAAAAAAAGAAAAAAAGATGCAGTGCGCCGTCTTGTACGATCACGACTTTAATACACGACTTTGCCAACAGTACAAATCTCGCCACACGCCTTTTCTACGATTATAAAAGACGATGTAATCTTAGCAGCGATCTATCAACGTAGAAATACAATTTCGTGATCCGATAGACGTTGCGAGCGAGACATTGCGAGCGTTCAGGATTGCTAACACTAATCACCTTTCTCGGGCGATGAAAACGCGTGAAAATTTGCATCCTTTATACGGTACGCACCAGTAATACCTTGAACTTGAGCACACGCAATGGAATGCGCCAAAAAAGAAATCCGGGTGATGTTCTGAGGACACAAATGCTAAGAAAGCACCACTGTAGTCGAAGTAACCAAACACGACGGTACGGGCGTTTCTGCTGTCTTGAGTGTGCCGCCACGAGATCGCCGCACGAGTAGGTGGATCTTCCCTTCTAGTACGTGCTGGATTATCGTAACGACACACGACGAAAATTCACAGTCAAGGATAGCACTTTTACGCGGAACGATGAGCTTCCACCACGCCGTCCACGTCGACGATCACCACCGACGCCATGTTGTCATATTGAAGGAGCCCGGCACGACCGGCATGCAACGCGCGCGACCGAGCTCTCTTCGACCTGTGATTGGTCTGTCGCTCCCGTCGTTCCCGAACGTAACGAAAAAGTTCAGCCCGGCTCAACTCCTTGCGTTGCGAACGAACACGAACGAAACGACCGTTTGGCGCTTCGTTGCTATGGTAACTCGTCGTTCCAACCGGTTGCATTCGTTCGTAAGCGTAGTGGTCGCTCTGAACGCAACTGTGTGAACGGGCCTTAAGACGAGTTAAGCGGTCTGGGAAGCAATGTGCTTGTAGCTCAGGGGGTAGAGTGTCGGGCTGGTGTGCACGAAGTAGCGAGCTCAATCCCCGCCGCCGCTCAGCCTTTTTTATCGAATAAAAGGGGCATTTACCGCCCAGCGATTCAAATCTTTCTTTTCGATTCAAATCTTTCCCTCTTTCGGATGCAGCACAAACCCTGTGCGACATCACGTGAGCGCCCTCTGTCGGACGCAGCTCGAACCCTGTGACATCACACGTGAGACGCCCTGAACGCCGCAATTCAAGTCCTATATTGCCCTCTGTCGGACGAAGCTCGGACCCTGTGACATCACGTGGTTGTTATCAGATGATGGCCGCAGCTGTCAACACCTGGTCAACCACGCTTGTGGTTTGAGGTTTGAGGTCTGAGGTTTGAGGTACGTGACCTCACACCTGTACCGCGTACCTCGGGGGCGGGACCCGGGCGAGCTCCGATTGGTGACTGGCCAACGCCCATGCCCTGTCATTGGTCCCTGGGATGGGAGAGAGGGAAGAGGACCCGCCCTGCGGCTCTGTGATTGGTCGGGGCTGGCCCCGCCCCCTTGGGGGCTTTGATTGACAGGTGGCCGAGTTGCTACATGTTTTCTACTACTCCGACAGTTTCAAATGTGAGTACTGTTAAACATTATCACGGAATTAACGTTAACAATTCATGCTATGTAACTGGGTTTGAGTCCCTCAGACCGGGTCATTTGCTTAGAGCGTTGTTTGCAATAAAATTCAAAGTGACAAGACAAAGCATCGCCAGGAGATCTTTAGAACAGCGTTTTTCCGCCGGAACTCGAAGCGCTGTCAAGATGTAGTCACATTTTATTATACACGCGTGCTCACGTGCCCGGTCATTGACACATCGCCCAATCTGGCCGATGTATACATGACCACAGCTTAAGAGGATATCGCAGTTCCCAAGCCCTATGCAATTCCAATGACAACTTTTTCATATTTTTTCTTGGCAACCATCGAACGGATTGAACTGGGAATGGTTTTATTAGAAAGATAGTAAAAAACTGAGTAATGTTGTGGCGCTACATTTCCCGATATAAATGTTAAAATTGTTTTACGGGAACTTAAACGTGCTTGCAAAGGCCCTTTTTTCGTTCCGTTCTTCATAAACATTTAAAAATAAACCAGGGCCTAAATATAAATTCAGGCGCCACTATATTGAAGACCAAGACTTTTTCAATATATCTCTTACAAGATCTTTTTGCCAGAGATTGTCATTGTGATAAAATTTAACTAAGTTTGTGGCCCATCAAAATGCCAGAAATCGAGCTGTCAGCTGGCGCCATCTATGAGCGTGTCGCTAATACTACCTCTTGAAATTGCGCAATGCGTTATTGCGCCCCGGACTACTTGCATCTTCAAGGTCGTCGGGTTGACGGTCGGTATTTCGAGGGAAAGTTCCTCTCAAAGCTTTTTTTTATTTTTTTATTTTGGCGGGCGAAGATTTTTTGCGCGTTATCGCGATGGTGAGTAGTAGGTTGTCCATCGCCCGAGCGCGTCCTTGGGAGGATGTTCCGTCTTTGTTGGTGTTTTGGGGTCGCACAAATGCGAGTGAAAGGTTTCTTGTTTTCTTTTTTTTTTTCCTTTTTTGTTCGGCGGCGAAGATATTTTGCGGGTGGGTGTGAGTGATTAGTTTTCAATCACCAGAGCGCGTCATTGGGAGGATGTTTCGTTCTTTGTTGGCGTTTTGGGTCACGAAAATGGGGGCGAAAGATTTCACTCTTCAAGCGGTCCTTGCGTGAGTCCTGAAGTTACCAAATGCAGGCAGACAAAAGCTACCGAATCATTAAAGGGTCGATACTGTCTTACCACTTCTTTCTGTTCGAAGTAGGAGAAGTCATTTGATTTGGCGATTTGAAATATTCTGCAGAGATGCACTTAAAATGTTTACATATTTTAATTGCGGAAGAAACATACGTGAGTTCGTCGATTTTGTTTTAATTTCGACATTCGCTTTGCATAACAGCTTGTGGAGGCTGATTTCTACCGTAATAAAACAAACATTGCGACATTTTCTTCAGTGAAGCTAAAAACAGAACAAGCTTTTTGGTAGAAGCGCGTCACACGTTTCTATTTGGAAGTTGTGAAAGTCTCGCGCTGAAGATTCTTCGTTTGACCCGAACCAAAGCATTCTTGATTCAGTATTCTATGAAATAGAGGCGAGTGTATTAGACAAGAACCCGCACACCTTTTATTATGGTGTTCCTCGATTGCACGTCTTGGTTGCGATGAGCCCTTGGTCGGCTGTCACTGTTGGGCGGCCAAGAAAATCTCACTGGAGAAAAAGCGGCGTTAAAAAGCTCACCAGAGAGAAGCTCGCCGGTGAAATGCTCACCGCAAAACCGACAAATGCGGAGAAAAGCTCATTTACGAAATAATTTATTCTACAATTAAAATTTAATATTCTCGGCATTGTTCGCACTGCGGTGTTTATATTTAAAACTCACGTCCACACTTTCCTGACCGCTCATTCTGCGCTTTTTGCGTATTCGTATAGTTGTAAAACCAGGGGTTCTTGTTCAGTCCCAGAAGAATAGCTTACTTTCTAAGAAAAATGGCGAAGAGGCAGACGAATCCACAGTTTGGCAGAATGCGAACAATTAAAAAAGTGGGGAACTTATTTTTTTTTAGTTATCATTTACATGGAGACAGGACATTGCCTACGAACAGCAACAAATGTGGACCTCCGTCTTGGCGACCGACGACCCCTGACCTCCCAAAAAGTATCAAGTCCGTCTTAGGCCACATCACCGAAAGAGGTCATTCTTTATTACGAAGCAAAAGTAAAACAGAACGTAAAATTGCCGCGTGCGCAGCTGGCCAGGTAGGCAGCGCGCCCGTGGCCTAGCGGTTACCGTGCATACCTTCGACGAAAATAGCCGAGGTTCGATGCCTGGTAACGGATACACTTTTTATTGTTTCTATAATGTCGCGTTCTGGTAACTTCTAGGACCCTGTTGCTTATTCGAGGTTAGCTTATTCTACTGCCGAATCTTCTACGCCGATTGTTCCAGAAGCCCATGCGTGTACACAAGGGGCTCCGCGTGGCGAGCCGCAGTCAGTCTCGATCCTGCTGTTTCACCGACATCGACGCCTGCGACGCTAACCTTCTATTTTGTTCCCCCGATTAAACGTTTAGTTTCTAAAGTTATTCACCGCTGTTAAGAATGGAACCTTCGGCAACCTTTTCCGAGTTTCAACGCTGCGGAAACGAGTCCCGAAACGAGTCCTGACGTGTTCTGGACTGTCGCCCACCTGTCGATGCCTGCCCAAAACGAGTCTCAACGCGTCCGTGACGTCAACGGGACGTGTGTGTTTGTGCGTGTGGGTTCGTGCGCTCCGGAAGGGGAGAGAGGCCTGGCCTAACTGCGGAGAACCATGGCTACGACGCACTTCTGGCTACGACGCGGTGGGCTTTGCTGCAACGCACTTGGCGGTCGCACCTGCTGCCCTGGCGGAGAGTGAGGGAGAAAACGGACCCCTATATAAGGCGGGGCGTGAGGCTGCTCTGTTGTTCTCTCGGATTTGACGACTGTATCGCTACCATGTAATTAAACCGTTCGTTACGTTACCAATTCTCCCACCTCCACTGGACCCCTGGGTTCTTCACTTCGGGGAATGGACGTCGTCAAAGGCCAGGAAGCCTCCGGACGTGCGGCCTAAACCCCGCCTCGAACAACTGGTTGGCAGCGGTTGGGATCGGACCATGCGACATCGTGCTACATCTGTGGGTGAGCGTTTGGACTTTGCTTTGAGATTCGCCAGGCCTTCAGATTATGGGTAATTAATTTTGAACTGCTGGGAATCCTTAGTGTTTGACTCGTGCGCTAGGTTTGTGTACAACCTCGCGACAAGTTTATAGCAAAGCCAAAGCTAAAGAGCAGCGATCATGGATCTGATGAGGTTACTGAGAACAGATTTACTCTGTTTATGTGAAGAATTGGGTGTGGAGGTGGAGCAAAAGATGAAGAAATCTGAGATCAGTAAAGCGATTTCAGAGAGCGCGGAAGCAGAGGAAATTAAAATTGCGTGGGAACTGCTTCAGAACGCTAAGAGTGAAGCTGCAGCAAGAGAGGAACGAGAACAGGCTGCAGCGAAAGAGGAACAGGCTGCAGCGAAAGAGGAACGAGAGCAGGCTGCAGCGAGAGAGGAACGAGACCAGGAGCGAGCGCTGAAAAGGCTAGAGCTCGAAATTGAACAACAGCGATTAAACTCGCAGAACAGTAGAGTTGGGGCTCCGGTACGAGCAAGTGAGACCGAGTCGTATCAAATGAAGAAGCTCCTGCAACCGTTTAAAGTTGGGGAAGACGTGGGCCTGTTCTTAGTTAACTTTGAGAGGACATGTGAGAAGTTGAGCTTCGCCCCAGAAACGTGGCCGCAACGGCTTTTGACTTTGTTGCCCTGTGAGGCTGCAGAGGTTGTCGCGCGCCTTAGTGCTGGAGACGCGGGCGACTACGACAAGGTGAAGTCCAGCCTTTTGAAGCGGTACCGCCTTTCTGCCGAGGCGTTCCGTCAAAGGTTTAGAAACGCATCCAAAAAGAGCAGCGAGGGCTACTCGGAATTCGTGTACGGGCTTAAAACCAATTTGATAGAATGGTTGAAGAGCGAGGAAGTGTACGAAAGCCGAGACAAGGTAGTCGAGTGTGTGTGCCTCGAACAGTTCTTTCGTAGCATTCCGCAGTCAGTCAAGCTCTGGGTGCAGGACAGGGTGGGAGTCGACTCTGTCGAAAGGGCCGCTGAGCTAGCCGAAGAGTACGCAACGCGTAGAAAGCTGAGCGGAGAGGAAAGCGAATCCGGCCGAAGCGATCAGCGCAAGACCTTCCGACAGGGAAACGACTCGCGAGAAAACGGGCCCGAGAAGCCCGAAGCAGGACAAAAGGTCCCAGAAAAGAGCACAGAACACTCGAGCGGAGACGAGGCGCGGAAAAGCCCAACAGGGCAGTTCGAGGCAAGGAAGCCGTTCCTGTGCTACAACTGTCAGGGGCCGGGACACACAGCGGCCAGATGTAAGAAACCGCGGGTTGTGTTCTCGTACGTGAACGGTAGTGACGAGGACCTGAAGCTTCTTCGTCCCTATCTTCACGAGCTCCATGTAAACGGAAAGCCGTGCAGGGTGCTTCGGGACAGTGCAGCGACGATGGACGTTGTCCATCCGTCGTATGTAACGCCATCCGATTTTACGGGAAAGGTAGTTTGGATCAAGCAGCTGCTCGAAAAGCACAGTGTCTGTCTGCCTATGGCGAGAGTAAGGATAACTGGCCCGTTCGGAGAGCTAGTGACAGAGGCGGCTGTCTCGCAAACAGTCCCGTTAGAGTATCCTTATTTGTTTTCTAACCGGTCAGATTTCCTGCTGCGCGAAAGGGGTCAACAACTGGGAGAAGGGCTAGTTCAGTCGTGTACGAGGTCCAAATCGCGTCAGGTCGCCCCTTTGTTGACGAGTGATCCAGAGCCAGAGGCAGCTGACGGGGAGCAAGCACTCCCAGAGTTGGAGGCAGAAAACCGGGATGAGAGGGACCAGGTTGTAGAACAGCCTGACCTCGCAGCGCTAGAAAGCGTACGCCGTCCCAACGAGCCCGCGAAAAAGGCGGAGGAAGACGGGATCATTAAAGGATCTCTCGTTGCTCCGACGTCACGTAATTTGGATTGTCTGTTGCGAGTAGACAGAGTGTCTTTGACAGCCGAGCAGAAGAGCGATCCTAGTGTGTCAGGGTTTCGCGGTACAGCTCAGGATATTGCTAGGACCAATGTGACGGGGAATGAAAGAGGCGGATTGTTTTATCGGCGCTATAGGGACCGCATTTTCACGTCTAGAAATCACGTGAAAATCGATCACTATGACTTCAGTGTAAGAAAAAGGAAAGGCAAATTTAACGGCAATGCCGATGGGTTGAGCAGATTTTTCTGACATCACGAAAAATAGTAGGGATGATCTCAGAGGTCTTCGTCATCCACGGGAATGAGGATCTAAGTGGGGGCACTTCGTTAAAACCCCAAAATGACCTCACAAATTGCGAAGAGTTTTTGTCTTTTGTATTTTGTTCATTGTGACCTCGTTGGAAAAATGAGTTTTTTTTTTGGCGACAGGGGGTCTCGATACCCGGAATTGTACCAAATTTTGGTAATCCGTAATCCAGTCTGGCGGGTCTTTGGCGAATTCCGAGCGTTTGACTGCGGTGTGGCGTGGTGTTGTGGGGGACGTTTCCGCTGATGCCTCCGTTGTGAGAGGTTTGGGAGTTTGTTTGGTGCTTGCAGCGTCTTCTCAAGGCCTACTCCAAGCCCACCTCTTCAGGCCAGCGATTGTACCACCGGCCATTCGAGGTTTCCCTGGCCCCGGAGGGGCTGTTAAGAATGGAACCTTCGGCAACCTTTTCCGAGTTTCAACGCTGCGGAAACGAGTCCCGAAACGAGTCCCGACGTGTTCTGGACTGTCGCCCACCTGTCGATGCCTGCCCAAAACGAGTCTCAACGCGTCCGTGACGTCAACGGGACGTGTGTGTGTGTGCGTGTGGGTTCGTGCGCTCCGGAAGGGGAAGAGAGGCCTGGCCTAACTGCGGAGAACCATGGCTACGACGCACTTCTGGCTACGACGCGGTGGGCTTTGCTGCAACGCACTTGGCGGTCGCACCTGCTGCCCTGGCGGAGAGTGAGGGAGAAAACGGACCCCTATATAAGGCGGGGCGTGAGGCTGCTCTGTTGTTCTCTCGGATTTGACGACTGTATCGCTACCATGTAATTAAACCGTTCGTTACGTTACCAATTCTCCCACCTCCACTGGACCCCTGGGTTCTTCACTTCGGGGAATGGACGTTGTCAAAGGCCAGGAAGCCTCCGGACGTGCGGCCTAAACCCCGCCTCGAACACCGCCTCATCAGTTGTCATTGGTGACAATATATTTGTCCTTTGGATGCAAAGAAAAAACACTATTTACAAAAATGAGAAACGATCTGGCCAGAAACCATGATGTTCCATAAAACAACGTTCTACTAAACGGCTTCGATGAAATTGGGTTCAAATAAATGACGTTGAAATAAATATCTTTGATAGAACAGAGTTCGATAAAATATCGAGAGCTGCGAAGAAACAATGTTAGATCGCTTTGTAAATGTGAGCTTTTCTTCGCATGTATCAAAAGTCTGGTGAGCTCCTCTCCGCATCCGCCGGATTTCTGTGAGCTTTTCTCCGCCGAAGAACAGCGCAACACCGAGAAGGTCACGGGAGAAAAGCTCACCGCAAAACTGACAGATGCTGAGATAAATCCACGCAAGTATTATACGATCAAGCTTTTAAATTTAGTATTTGCGGCTCTACTCTGGGGGCCCCGTGGGGAACACAAAAGGAGATATATACAAAATTTGTATATTACAGACACCAATAGAAACGACGAAGCAGAAGTCCACAGTTATGCAGGATGGGAACAATTAACAAAGTGATAGACACGTATTTTTTTCTATGAAGACATTGCCTCAACGTTGAGTTCTATAACGAAGAGACCTCTTCATTGCACCCGACGACCACAGAGAGCCCCCAAATTGTGTCAGGACCTATCCGCACCAGAAATCATAAGTTGCTACAAAAACAAAATACGGAAAAGATTGTTGATTGTCCATATACCAAAAGAATGCCATTTCCGAAAACGAAAATCGTAGGTGAGTTTCCACCGCATTCTTCAAGAGGCCGGTGAGTTTTTCTCCGCGTCGGTCGGTTTTGCGGTGAGATTTTCTTCTATTAGCTTTTTTTTCGAGATTCGTGACTTTGGCATCGACCTGCACCTTTTTTCTTTTTATATCGGAACCGCAAAAAGATCGCACGAGCCTGAAAGACGATGCCGGTTTTCAGTCATCATATTTTCACAAAGCGAGGCATCTGAGGTTCTGTTGCGCACTAGAAGATCAACTGCACCAGGGACCGGACATTTCACCGAACGCCGTTTCATTGAATGCATCATAAGATTCTGCCAATAATATTTGAAAATTTATTCTTTCTTTGAAACCATTGAATCTTGCAAACTAAGAAGTAATTTCTCATTGTCCTCTCGTACAACAGACGCTTAGATGGCACGAGGTAGGACACGCCTGGAGTTGTAACCAAGCGGATGGATTCGAGGTTTCCACCACCTCCCGCCTCCACCAACCCCGATTATATATATATTTCTTTTTTTCGGTTAGCAACGTTTTTGTTTGTTTTTTCCGCTATTAGGATGTTTTGTTTAAAAATACCGGCCAATTGTTGCAATTGAAAGTTTCGGCACGGGACGACCACTTTTTCGATGAAATGGCGTTCGATTAAATGTCCTGAATCCCTACGCGTTTCTCGTGTTGTTTTTTTTTCCTGTATTTTTTTTTTTATTATTGCTTTGCTTGACGACAACTCAGGCGCAGATTTGGAGCCCCCCCCCCCCCTTTTTTTTTGTTTTTCTCCCTAAAGACAAACCGGCAAAACACAAAGAAGGTCCAGACTCCTCGGAACGCAATACAACGACGCCTACCACAGCCTCAAGCCAGTGGACCCCCTCTAATTAACTTTGAGAGTAGCATTATCCGTAAGGACAAAACGAGCGGGTTGTTATAGGATGGAAGAAAACGAGAAAGGGCGGACAACCGTCCTTTATCGTTTTCTTCCTCAAGTTTAATTAGCGTTGTCCCCAGCGCAAAGAGGGAGCCGGCCCGAAACAAGCCAGAAACCGAAACTCAGCTAATTTTTGCTGAAATTCGGACTATATCTGTCGGTGCATCAATCTCGTGTTTTTAAACTGGAATTGGTCATATTATGCGAGAAAAAAACACTTCGGAGGTTACCGCGGTACATGGCTCATAGCTTTACTGACACTCAAACATTCCACTTTATCTCAGTTTCGCTTGGCATAAGATTGGCTCACTACGAAAAAAAAAAGTTATTTACTTGTGATATCGTAAGAAAGACAATCACATGACCCAAAAAGCGCCCGGCGCCCTTTGACGCTGTTACTTGGTGCGACAGCGTTTACTTATTTGAGTGATTTGCGGAGGCGGTGTCTCGTCTGGGCGAACAAAACAAAACAACAAATGAGGTTATCGGTAAAAGATGCCGGAGCCTTAGTGGCAATTCAGCTTTGGGAAGTGATTAATCGGAACATGTAATTATAAAAGTTAGTTAAAAACTTGTTTTTTTTCATAGCTTTCTGACAATGGAAGTACGCTTTGATCAGTACGTATATAAGACGCAACACTATCTAAACTTTTGGTGATTGATTTTTTGGCATTTTGACAGTACAACATATAGTTCTGCTTCCGTGCAATTTAGAAATCGTACACCTATTTAGAAATCAGGGTGACCGTTGAAATAAAACGAAATCCGGTGCTCTGGAAAAAAAGAAAAAAGCTGGGACTCTAATGCCTGTTGATTGCATCGCGAAATGGTTAGTTTCGTATTTTTTTTCTCACAAGGAGATCAGACACTTTTTTAGAGTGAGTAGCTTTATTTTTCAAAGCACTGCTTCGCTGGAATGAAAAGTAGGCTCTGAGGGGCCGCTATTGGGACGCAACGCCATTCCGACTTGTGACAGATTATTTCGCAACATTTTATGACACAACACCACGAAAGAAATGTATGGCATATTTCGCTTTTGCACTGACGATATCAACAATCTACATCGTATCGTGCGAAAATTCTCGGAACACGGAATACCCGAAAAACCAAGCCAAATCTTTTTCCGAAGTAAAACCGGGCAGCGAAATGAGGCGTTCTGTAACCGCGTTTTTTTCTTCCTAATTCGGTAAGAATAGGACAAAGAGCCTCCTTCGCGATGGACTTGGAGGCCCACAACTAGGGTGCATGAAGGCTCCCTACCCACAACCCTCACTGCTATCCTCTGTCTAAACTGCATAAAAAAAGCCATTCTCGCAGCTTGCAGGGCGGGGTGACGGGATGGGTGGGTTAAGTGGGGGGCATTGAGGGTAAAGCCGTCCGCTGATAACCGGAACAAAAAATTACACCATCTTCCCGAGGGGAACCATGGGGTGATGCGGAGCATCGTGTTGGTTCCGAGGAAAGAGTCAGTTGCGTGCTGACGTCGAGAGATGGCGCCACCGACTGCCCTAGCGTTACCCCCTACGCGAGCCTTCGTCGCGGCTCGCGGCAGAGAAACTTGGAACGCTCGCCGCTCGCCGTTTATTTTTTTTCACACTTGAAGGAGAGGAGACTAGAGGAGGAGAGTTTGCGCGTGCGCGCGCGGTGTGAGGAGAAGCGAACGCACGCGCAGTGCACGCAGCTGGTAGAGAGAGAGAGCGGAGAGAGTAACGCGCAGCTGTTGGAGAGAGGGAAGGAGGAGAGTTGCGCGTGCGTAGTTCGAGTGCCGACTACAACGCCGACGCCGCGGGACATAGACCCGAGCAAGAGATGCTCCGCATCTAAAAGACAAGCTTTTTCTTTATTTTTGTTTGGAAATAGCACTATATCGCGTAAGCAGGTGAGTGGAGAGGCTTCCCCCCCAGTGCCATCTGGATTCCGGACAAGGTCCAATCGGAGATAAAATTCTACTGAGATATCCTCTTAACGGGATTCGATCAACTACCCCAACTGCGCACTCAACGTACCTGTTTCTGTGTTTTAAGGCACAATTGTTTCCTCTCGTTCCCCTGTCAACCACTCTGGGGCATAGCTGCGACATCTTACTGGGCGCCGAAAACAGGTATACCATGTCTAACAAGCACGTGTGTGCAGAGCAAAACAAAGAAAAACATATAGAGGGAAAGCAATCCAGCAAGAGATCTTTTTACTGTTTACAAAGTCACAGCCCAGCGTGCGATCTTCACAGCCCAGCAAGTGCGTGTTCGTCGCTTCGGAAAGCGAGCAAAGCACGCGCTATATGTCCGAACACTATAGATGGCACCGGCCACAAGCTCTTTCTTGGAAAGGTATAGACGATTGCAAGTTGGGCGACAGGCCGCCGCCATGTCTCTGCTCGTGCGGACGAATCCGTGCAAATGAAAGCTTGCCAAAGTTACGCTCACGCGCACGCTTCACGTGCTTGCAAACATGGGGAACCAGCCGCGGCGCCATGCTTGCAATACAAATTACGCCCTCTTCTGGCAGAGTTTGAAATACTGCACAGCTGCGTGTGCAAAAGACACCATAAAATGGAAAGACGATCGCTTATATATAGTTCACTTAAGAACAGTATTATACAAGTAATAGCCTTGCCGCATTAATGGTGTCTTTTGAGCACGTCCCTGTGCAGGGTTTTCAGATCTGCCTGAAGAGGTAGTAGTGTTGGAATGGGTCCATTGCAAGTATCTCGTGCTCACAAAAGGCTGCAGGAAGTGCTCGTTCAATATTCAGAGGTCGAGTTAGGAACCGGTTCGAACCGGTTCGCACATATTAAAACCGGTAACCGGAGTTATATTATAAGCGCTACCATAAACCGGAAGAAAACCGGAACAAAATACAGTGCTACTGAACCCAAACCCGAACCGAACCGAAATAATGACCGGTTCGACACCCTGCTTCTCTCGGTCCCGTTCGTCGACTTCGATCTGCCAGTAGCCTCTCTTCAGGTCCATCGATGAAAAGTATCGAGAGTGTCGCAGCCGATCTAACGTGTCGTCGATGCGGGGGAGTGGATAGACGTCTTTCTTCGTCACCGCGTTCAGCTGCCGGTAGTCCACGCAGAACCTAAGCGTTCCGTCCTTCTTCTCAACCAGCACGACTGGAGAGGCCCAAGGACTGCTTGAAGGCTGGATTATGTCGTCGTTCAGAATTTCTTGCACTTCCTCTTGGATGACCTTCCTTTCTTGTAGAGAGACTCGGTACGGCGATCGGTGCACAGAGAGCGCGTCGTCTTTGGTAACAATGCGATGTTTCGCAACGGTGGTTTGGCGCACCCTCGAAGACGTCGCGAAGCAGTCGCTGTATTCGGCGAGGAGGTTACTCAGCTGCTGTCGTTTTGAGCCTGGAAGCTTGGGGTCAATGTCGAGCTGCGCTGGCGGCGTAATGTCCTGCTGAGGTGGGGATGATTCTTCAGTAATCGCGGCGATTTCGGCGGAGTTCCGAAGTTCCTCGACGTGACCTACAGTGGCACCTTTCGTGAGGTGCTGCGTTTCTTGTCGAAAATTCGTCACGAGGACCACGGTGCGCCCATCCTGATGTTCAGTCACTCCTCTTGCGACGCCTATTCCTCTTCCCAGAAGCAATTGAAGGTTGCCTTCTAGAACAACTTCGCCGCAGGCAGCTGCATTGGTCACGACGGGTACGAAAACACTCGATCGCGGCGGCAGGTTCACGTGGTCGGCAGCGACTCGAATGGCGGCTGACGCTGTTTGGGGTTTCTCTGAAGGCGGAACAGACTTGGGCAGCGTCTATCAGTTCTCACTAAGGTCGATGACGGCGCCGTATTCACACAGAAAGTCCATGCCGAGAATGACGTCTCTGGAACAGTCTTGTAGAACGACGAACTTCACAGGGCACGTCTCACCATGGACCTCGACGCGAGCAGTGCATCTCCCGACTGGTGACATGAGGTGTCATCCGGCATGTCGTATTTGAGGTCCATCCCATGGCGTCATGACTTTTCGAAGGCGGCGGGAGAGCCTCCCACTCAAAACGGAGTAGTCTGCTCCGGTGTCGACAAGTGCCGACGCGTCATGGCCGTCGATGATAACGTTGAGGTTGTTGGACACCAAGGCAGGAGCGTCGTTGCGATGCGCAGCGTAGGTAGAGTGGGAGCGCTCCGTCGTTCTTGGAGGCTCTTTACTTCGGTCGTCTTCGGCAACGCCACCTCCAGGCGTTGCCGCGCCTAGTTTTCCCGGCGACGCAGGGGAGACAGGCTCTCTCGGCGGGGTCGTGGCGCTGGAGATGCTGAACGTCGTAGCGACGGCGAGCGAGATTCACGGCGGAGAGACGGCACTGAAGAGGGCGAGCGTCGGAGGTACTCCTCGATATCGCGAGTGCGTTCGCCGTACCTCGGGCGTGGGTCGTTCGGGTGGAAACCACGCAGCCCAAGTCGACGGTAGGGGCAGCTGCGATAGATGTGGTCGGCTTCCCCGCAGTGGTAGCAGAGCGGGCGTCGGTCGGCCGTTCGCCACACGTCGGTCTTCCTCGGCGAGGGTTGCTCCGGACCGACGTCCTGGACTTGTCCTTCCTGGCGTCGAGAATACTGTGGCATCGGAGGGTCTCGTCGGGGTGGCGCCGTGGCTTTGCGGTTAGCTTGCGGCGGTCGTCGGGCCATGGCGGCGTAGCTCAAAGTCGGTTCCTCTGGCGTCATCGCGTTGATCGAAACCTCAGGTTGGAGGGCTCGGTGAACTTCCTCCCGGACGACCTCGGCGAGCGACAGTGAGGACGGGCGATCCGCAGCGGGAAGTATCTTGCGGAGTTCTTCCCGGACGACTTCACGGACGATCTCCCGAAGGCTGCCGACACCGCTGGTATTCAGGTCCAGAAGGGAAGCAGCGACAGTTGGAGCAGCTAGCGGGCCGGCGATTCGGTGGTAGTGACTTGCTCGGGCCGTCAGTGCGCGCTCGATGTTGGTGGCTTCACTCACAAATGCATCAACGGTCGTCGGGGGATTGCGGACCAGGCCTTCGAAAATTTCTGCCTTGACGCCACGCATGAGGACTCGAAGTTTCTTTTCCTCGGCGGCCTCCGGATTGGCTAGGGCACTTAGACGCAGGACATCCTCAACAAAGCTGGTCACGCTTTCGTTGGGCCCTGCACCCTTGTTTGAAGTAGGTCCTCTGCTCGCTGGCGACGGTAGTGGTTAAGGAACGTCCGTTCAGTTCGGCGACGCAGGACTCCCATGTGGTGAAGAAGACCTCGTGGTTTTCAAACCAGGGGTGCTATGTTGCGCTTTTTGGACTCCCAGGAGACTTGGAAGAGGGAAGTGACGTCAACGACTAGAGAAGCGCAGATTGGATGTTGACAGAAGAAAACAAAAATCAACATCCAATCTGCATTTGCTGCGTTGTTGACGTCACTTCCTTCTCCCTAGTCTCCTGGGAGTCCAAAAAGCGCAACATAGCCCCCCAGTGCCTCGCAGTGCCTTCAAGCGAAAAGTAGAGGTTGTGGAGGCACTGCTCAGCCGTCCATCCGTTGTGGCGGGCTACCCGTTCGTAGTGTTGCCGCCAGTCCTCGATGTCTTCGTGGGCGTCCCCGTGGAAAGGCGTCGGAGTCCGGGGTGCGACGGGCAGGTAGATGAAGGTAGGAGCGGCGGGGTCTGCGACTGGTTGGCCATCGTCGTCTTCTTCGGCCTGGGCTTGTCCGGCAGCAGACCTAATGGACCTTTTGCAGAAATACGCGGTGCGCATGCGCGGAGTATTTCATGCGCCTGGGTTCGAGAGTATCTAGTTCCAAACAATCCGCCATCTTGCATTTCTCGCCTTTGAGCGGTTTCGTTGTGTCGACCTCGGGGCGGAAGATTACGCACGATGGGGACAAAGGTGAGCTTGGGGGAGCCCTATCTAGGTCACATCGCCTCAATGGGTGAACAGGATGTAGCTGACGTTTTGGGTGTGGAACGGGTGGGAGAGGCCTTGGGCGCGCGTTGTTTTCCAGTCACCTAGTCTCGAACCGATTCGCGTGTCTAGGTGGCAGCACATATTCGCCAAAAGGTCCATTCAGGGGACTGACCTCTGATACGACGGCTTCTTCGGGCTTCGACGTCTTCGGCGAAGGGTAGCCTTCCGGGGCTGAGCACGTCGCTTGGCCGGGATGTCTTTGGAGGGGTACGATTAACGGGCATAGAATGGAATACCCCGCACCTCCACCAAAATGTCACGAATGACAAGTGATGAGGCGGCGAATGACTGAGTAAACTGAACGTTTAATGGGGCGAACTTGTGTCCAAAAATAAAAGGAAAAAACAGAAGATGAGAACAAAGCGTCGCGGGCGTCGAACGCGGCGAGGCAGCAGGATCGAGCGCTGAGGCGAAACTGACTGCAGATCGCCACGCGGAGCTCCTTATGTACGCGTGTTGGCTCCTGGAACAATCGGCCTAGAACGTTCGACTACTAGAACATTCGGAACTCGATCAGACGAGAATGATCTTGAACTCACGAGAAGGTAATGTTGAAAGAATAAATAAAAGAACATTCCACTGACTAAAATCGAACCTTGACTTTACGCGCGACAGTCAAGCGCGGTAACCACTCGGCCACGCACGCGGTCGCTCGCCGACGCGCGTGGCAGTATTCGAGAGCTGCGTCGCCTGGCCGCCAGTTTCCCATTAAATATTGCAGATAATCACTTATGATCTTTGAATGCAATAACGGTAAGTTCTGAAAATTTTCCCATCTGGTTCGGACCACTAGGGTGGAATGGTGCTGTCAGGTACTTGAGGACGGAGGTGCGACGTGGCTAATTCTTAGAGCCGCCGTAGATGCCACTGACGAGTGCCACCAGTGATCCGTAAAGTAAGTGGGTGAACGCGGTGCAAGTTTCTAAAACCATCCAACGTTACGCGTAGCAACGGGATACTGCCAAAGTGGGACTTCGCATAACGCGAGTAATGTTGGAAAACTTGTCTTTCAAAAAGACGACACGACGATTCTTTCTTTGTTGCGCAATCCTCGGCAGGACGGCAGGGCTGCCCTTCTTCGCTCGCCTCGCGCGGCACGGCGGTCAAGAAGTCCAGACTTCCCTCTCCTCGCGGCCAAAGGGAAGAGAAAAGGTTTTTTTTTCCATTCTTCTCGCACGCGGCGACCACAACGGACGAGGACGAAATCTCTGCAAAGTGTCACCCATATATGGCACCGACTACGGGGGGCTCGGTGGGACCCAGCCCCCAGCCGCCCCCCCCCCCCTCCCTTAGTCGGAATGGAATGCCAGGCTCCCCCCCCCCCCCTTCCCTTCCGGGAGCTCCTCGGGAAAGTAAGTACAGAGTGCCCCCCCTCCCCCCCCCCCCCCCCCCCCCCCCATCAACAGGGTTTTTTTCACCGCAAAAATGAACTATGCATCACCGAACGCTCATTCTCTGCGCAAATCTAGCGCGAGAGGTCCGAACCAGATGCCGAAGTTTCAGCACCAATCGTTATCTTATTCAAAAGATATAAGCAACTTTCTGAAATTTCTAATGGGAAAATGGCGGCCGATGAACCTCATATGATTCACGGAGCTCTATGACGCCAGTTACCGAAAATGGGCAAAAATGGGCCCTATTTTTTCATTAAAAATTTCAGAAAATCATCTATAACTTTTTAATCAGATTACGGTTAGATCTGTAACTGTGGCTTCTTGCTCAGACCACTAGGGCTACATTTGGGCGGAAAATGAGCGTTCAGTAATGCAGATCATAGTCGCGATAAAAAAAAAATGCAATAAAAAGAAAACAACCTGCAGATGCCAGAAAATACACAGAAAGACTCCCTCGGCGATGGCAATCGTTGAGCCGCTCCTGCCCAACAAAATTAACGGAGAAAGGCGAAAAAAAGAGTACGGGCACCATTAATAGACTCTTTTCAAAAATCAATCAAGCAACATTGATGATCACCATTTCTTGGGAAGAGGAAACAAAGACAAAAAGAGACTAATATATAAAAACAGAGGAAACAAAAACAACATTAAGGCATATCGTCCGATAACGGTAACTTCAGCTCTATACAGATTAGCTATGCAGATAGTAACGCGGAGAATGGAGGAATGGGCCCAAGATATGCAGATAATACTGGGTGAGCTCCAAAACGGATTCCGAAGAGGTAGAAGACTGAAAGATAACTTATTCGTCACCACACAATGTATAGAAATGGCAATAAAGAACCAAACAGCTTATTGTTAGCTTCTTTGGACATCAAGGAAGCGTACGATAATGTGAGCCAGGGAAAAATCTGGGGTCAACTGAGGAACTATAACTTAGATACAAATTTGATTAGGCTTCTTCAGCAGGTTTACACAGACAATAAGGTAGTTATAACCACAACCAACTCGTGGTTATAACATGGGAAGCAGTAACTACGCGAGCCACAGCAAAACAAAAAGAAGGCTCAGGCAGGGCTGTTTCCTGTCACCTCTGCTCGATGTAATACAGGTAGTATCAGGTCTGATGTATGTGAACGACATCGTACTCTTGGCAGATAACCAGGACACATTACAGGAACTAGCTGGAATATGCGGAGAGGAAAGAGACACCTTGGGCGCGGGTTTTAGTAGCGACAAGTCTAGAGTGATGGTGTTCAGTAACGAGAAGAGGGAACCCCTGAGGATACAAGATATTATAGAGACCATGTAGGAAAATACAAATATTTGTGAGTCTGGCTCAATGAGGGAAGGAAATATCTAGAGGAACATAAGGAGAATACAATTAGAAAAGGAAAAATATATTAATCTATTATGAAGCACAAGGCACTAAGGAACTATATTATATATGAAGTGGTCAGATATGGAAAGGAGTGATGGTACCAGGACTGTTTTTTGACAATAAAATCAGAGGTTCAATCAGGATTGGAGTTTCGATAAAGAAGCGCACTTTCGCACTGGGAGCACATGGAAAGTCACCAAATGTGGGAGTACAGGGGGCATGGGCTGGACGTCTTTTGAGAGCAGGGAGGCAATTAGTAAGTTGAAATTAGGTTTGCATGGTATGCAAGCATTTATACATGAAAAGTTTAAAGGGGCACTCAAGCGGTTTTTGGGGAAGCTACTTTTTGGTGCGATGGCGTTAAGAAAGTGTCAGTGAATGAGTTTCTTGAGTTTTAGAAGGCAGAACCGCCTATTAATCACGCAGGAATAAAATACGTGCGGTCTCTTTTCTGTTCCTGCGCCGACCAATGAAATTATCGTATGTTTGAAAATGTTGGTGGCCTTTGTAAAGTTTCGCTAAACAAACAATTTTCAGTTCATTTAGATATGTCGTGCATTATAATTTCACAAGACGTAAAATAGTTCTAGTTTAGAATACGCGATACTGCAATTATCGTTTCACAAACAAGGGACTACGTTTTCTCCTTCCCTTCCTCCGCGGGGGGTGAATTTTTTGTTCCCCCGGGATGCGCGGAAGCGCACGTATCTGCGCGCGTTGCATGCCGGTCGTGCCGGTCGCGGGCCGGCTCCTTCTATCCGGATTCCGCAAACATGGCGTCGGTGGTGATCGTCAACGTGGACGGCGTGGTGAAAGCTCATCGTTCCGCGTAAAAGCGCTATCCTTGACTGTGAATTTTCGTCGTGTGTCGCTATGATAACCCAGCACGTACTAGAAGGGAAGATCCACCTACTCTTGCGGCGATGTCGTGGCGGCACTCTCAAGACAGCAGAAACGCCCGTGCCGTCGTGTTTGTTTACTTCCACTAAAGTGGTGCTTTCTAAGCATTTGTGTCCTCGAACATCGCCCGGATTTCTTATTTGGCGCATTTCATGCGTGTGCTCCAGTTCAAGGTATTACTGGTGCGTACCGTATAAAGGATGCGAATTTTTACGCGTTTTCATCACCGGAGAAAAGTGATTAGTGTTAGCAATCCTGAACGCTCGCAACGTCTATCTGATCACGAAATCATATTTCTACGTTGCTATATCGCTGCTAAGATTACATCGTCTTTTATAATCGTAGAAAAGGCGTGTGGCGATATTTGTACTATTGGCAATGTCGTGTATTAGAGTCGTGATCGTCCAAGACGGCGTACTGCATCTTTTTCTTTTCTTTTTTCATACACTGCTACCCTACAAGCCTATCAAGAAAAAATAATAATAAAGCTTTAGGCTATAGAAAACTGTCTGTCTATATTCTTTTACGGCATTGAGTAGCAGTGCGTCCCCTTTTTAGAGGCGCCGCTGAAACAGCTGACGGCGGCGTATAGAAGCGGTCGCCGTGCTTACGACCCGCTGCGCATGTTGCAGTGGTTGCAGGTGTATGTACGCGCGGCGCAGAGCGGTCGTTCCGGTGTCAACGGAGGCAGTCGTAGGTACGCGCACGTTGCACATGTCTGAACCAGCCATCCCCCCCCGTCCTCCCGAGGCGAAAGTCAACGTGGCGACATCGTTTGACATCAAGTACCAGAGGTAACGCTGCGATGTCAAACGTAGGTTTGGTTACGACTTGCCTCAACCGCATACCGAAGAACGCCCGAAAAGGTCTGCGTTTCGTCGTCCTCGGAACCCGAACACGACTCCGAAGCGCTGCTATCGTCCACATCGCACGTCGGAGTGGCGTCATAGGAAATCATCCCCAGATCGGCTGTCCGTGCCGAAGAATTCCAATCCCTAACGGCGTCAGTCCTCGAGCGTAGAGAACTCCGCCATGATCGAGGTTCCAATGACAAAGAAGTTCACCCGATGCGGCTACATCGGAATCACTGCGCGACGGAACGTCGTCCCACGCCATTGGCCCGAGATCCTTTTGATAAGCGTGCGATGACCAATGAGAGTGATTTCGTTTTCGGATGGATCCGAGGTTTGGCGGCCTTCAATTACATTTTTATTAAAGAAATAATCGCCGTATGACTATACTTTTTGGTTTTTAGGGATACTACGGGCGTCTCAATTTAGCTGTCATCATAAAAACACGAACTCAAAAAATGAAAGCCGTTTACAACTCCCTGCAACGCCGAATTAGAGCGCAGCTCTTGAGGAGGAGGGGAAGGCATGGGGGGGGGGGGGTCACGTGACCTCGAGGGGGGAGGGGGGGGGGGGCGAGAAAAGTTTTCCGCTTGTTTTAGCGGGGAAAAATTTCCGCTAGATTTAGCGGGAAAATTTTTCCGCTACATGTAGCGGGGAAAATTTTCCTAGATTTAGCGGGGAAAATTTTCCGCTAGATTTATCGGGGAAAATTTTCCGCTAGATTTATCGGGGAAAATTTTCCGCTAGATTTAGCGGGGAAATTTTCCGCTAGATTTAGCGGGTAAAATTTTCCGCTAAATTTAGCGGGTAAAATTTTCCGCTAGATCTAGCAGGGAAAATTTTCTGCTAAATTTAGCGGGTAAACTTTTCCGCTAGATTTAGCGGGGAAAATTTTCCGCTAAATTTAGCGGGGAAAATTTTCCGCTAGATTTAGCGGGGAAATTTACCCATCATGCACCGCGCGGTTACGCCGACGGCGACGCCGACGTCGCTCAAGCCGGAAACGGGCGCCTAAGAGCTGCGCTCTAAAACCACTTGAGTGCCCTTTTAAACACAAAATGGACAAACCGAACCCGAAAGCTTACATTTAAATAGCTATGCATGGGGCTGAGCAGACTACTTCAGTGTAAAAGGAAGTGAAAGGAGCAGAAAGAAAAATGTGGGCGGCAAGAATGCAGGAAAAATCAGCTCTAACAATATGCAGGTCACAAGAACAGGACATAAGAAAGGAAAATGTGTTTGACAATTCACTGGGAAGTTCTTTGATGTTCGAGGCGAGAACGGGAGGATTGAGGACGAGGACGTATAGGGCTAAATTTCAAGAGACAGACACATTATGTGCCACCTACCATAATGACAGCGAGAAACTTGAGCACTCGGTCTTGAAGTGCACGGGGCTTTACCCTACCCTCCACGAAGGGGTAACGGATTTGGCCGGGGATCTGGGTGTTGCTTGCGGCGATGGAAGGACGGAAGAGAAAAGGGTTACAGTCACAAAGAGGCGTTTAAAAGATCTGTGTAAATTATCAAGGGAAAACCTGAATGATGCACAACTAACTAGCACAGCTTGGGACAGGCGGAAAAGGGGGAAATTGGGACTCTCTCCCGCGTGGCTCCGGCCTCAAGTCTCAACCCGGTCTCTAAGTGAGTCTGGTGCTGGGGTAACGCTGATGAGGTTTTACCAGAGTAAAATTGGCTACTCCCTCGCCGGGGGGAAGAGGCGGGGGTTGATGGTTTCAGTTTTTTTGCCGATCCCCCGAAGGTCATCCTGGTGATATCTCACACTGTCTTGTTATAGTTAGGGGGAGGAACTTTGTCTTAGAAGGGCGGGAGGAATCATATCTTTGTCTTTTTTAGACTTAGGCTAGGTGGCGCAAGCTACCGTCCGTTACAAAGGGTATGGCCATTAACATCCATTCATCCATCCATTGGGCCCAAAGCACGCGATTGGATCCAAGTGGAAAAATCACTGATCTCCACTAGAGGGGGCTGGATGGCGCATTGAGCTAGAGTTCCTGTATAGGAAGTATTCACTGGCGGCCATAGCTGTGTGCACGACTGCTGAGCGCGTGATGATGGCGAGCTTCCACAGTTCTTTTGTAACGTGCATTCCGCACCCGCAAGATTGCCGGTCTTAGCAACCTATTATTGTGGGCTCTTTCAGAGCATGCGCTCTAGACATCACCCACAAATATGGCGCCCAGTGAATACTCCTTATAGGCTCCCTACGGGAGCCAGAGTTGCGCGTTTGATTCCACGTGCCGCGTGCCGCCCTCGCCGCTATTCGCCGAGATCCGATCACGTGAGGAGCCGTATCAAGTGTCGTGCAGCAAAGTAGACGTTGCACGCGCCCCGGCGTACGTTCCCAGGCTTTTGAGCGCGACGCTTTTGAGCGCGACGCATTTGTCAGGGGAATATTCTACTAAAACTTCCTAATCAAAAGGATTAACCTAAAGATGTTTATACAAGTTATTTTTGCTGGCGCACATTGCTAGCAAAAAAATGCTCGTCACTGGTGAACAGTTTCGCGGTTTCGCCGACCGTTCTTCAGCAGACGACCCGGAAGTGCAGAGTGGTGCGCGATCGCTAGAGACGATATGTCTCGAAACCAAGGTGCACGGGTACTTCAAAGAGCAGTCGACAGGGGGCACTGATAGTACCGCGGGCCACGCGGAGCGGTGTTCGCACTCATATTGATCGTGATAGTACAAACTAAACACTCAGAAAAAAGAACCTGAGCACGTCGATGCAAGACATCGCCAGCCAGGGTCAAAAAGTACTTGGAGCGCTTTGTGCAACGACTAAGCCTCCACACACGCCCGCGTCTATCGTTATTTTTTTTTTTTTTTTTTTTTTTTTTTTAAGACGAGAGACGAGACGCATGAAGCGACGGGAGCGTGAAACGAGAGACGGCGAGAAAAACTGTGCAAGACCGGATCGCGCTTCTCCGCTTCGACCCCATTGCGCGATTGAGGCCACCGGTCGGCCATCTTACGAGATCCGCTGAAGCGTTGTCAAGGCGGCGGTCACGTGACCTACAAACGGTAACCATGGTAACTGTCTAGGCTTGACAGCGCTAGAGCATATCTCGTAAGATGGCCGACGGTGGCCTCATTTTCGGTGTGGGGAAGCGCGATCCAACAATTGTCATAGAGATCAGTGGGATAGACCAGAGCCGTATATGTAGAGAGTTTGGTCAATGGGAGGCGCGGGCAGAGCCAGGGCGTGCGGCAGACTCGAAAAGAGGGCTCGGCATACTCTCTTGACCAACCAGAAGCCGAAAAGAATCCCTTAGCGGTGGTAGCGAGAAACAGTTCTGATCAAAGGTCTATGTTCGTAAATGGTTTTCATAAGCGCGTAAGAGTGATGTATATTAACTCTTTGTGGTTGAAAATAGAATACACGTGTTGTTTTCATCATGATCATGCAGAAAGATGTAAGAAACGAATGCGCCGCTCAACTCTGTTTTGCTTGGATATGGTATAGCTTGGACAGACTATGACCGCTCGGACGGCAGATTCCCGGCCCTCGGCGCTTGGCGTAAGGATTATGTCGATCGTTCCGCTAGTCGCACTCTTCCACCGTCATTTTGGATGAGCGTGTTTGAAACATCACGTGTACCATATTTTTAGTCATTGAGAGTCACTCCAATGCAGTTATCAGGTTTGTTTCTCGCGACCACCGCCAGGGTATTATTCCCGGCTTCTGGTTGGTCACATTTGAATTTCTGAAGACGCCCTGGAACACGCCCACCCCGCTTTCGGCCAATGGCACCTCCTCATTTGTCTCCTATAATTCCCAACGAATGGCCAAACTCTCTACATATACGGCTCTGGGATAGACAATTGATACAGGGTACTTTTTGTCGGGCGGCCGCTTGCGCCACCTAGCTCACGCACGCTCAGTTACGATACTCAGTTTAGTTTCGGTTTTAAAAGACGACCAATTTTTTTTTTTTTTTTTTTTTTTTTTTTGGCGCAGGATTGGCACAGATTACGCCTATTTTGGTAAAATGTAGCAGGATGTAGCAGGGTTAGCCCCTTGGCACAGTTTGGCGCAATTGATGCAGCAATCACATCACTGGGAGTTTGAAAATTAATATATATTTCGTTAATATATATCAAACAAAAGTGCTATCCGCCTATAGGTCATATATAGGACTACGCGGGGACAGTATTGGTTAAGCGCTAATTAAAAAGAATATGGAGATACAAGGCTCCAAATATCTCACCCGAACGTCAAAAGTATAATGTTAGGCACTTTATTATTATTTTTTATTCAAGTTCTTTTAAAGGCCCTTGTTGAGGGCATTACATAGGGGGGTAATAAAATTTGGCTTATTTGTCAAGTGTCTAAAAAAATACTCGGCATACAATAGATTCACACAAAAAATTATACAAATATTTTTAATATGCATAACAAGTGACAGAATTTCGTACAAAAATCATACACACAAAATTTGATTCTCACCTTGCTTCACCTAATATTTTTTCGTAAAACGAAAAAAAAACGTAATTTTTAAAAAGTGGATTTGTTTTTCCTAGACATGGGGCTATTATATATATATTTAATTGAGAAAAATCCAAATACCCATCCCGACCAGTGTGTTCGATTTGAAATGAAACGACCCAGCAATTAAAATTAGGGGGGGGGGGGGGGTCTAATATTTTAGGGGTGGGGGAGAGGGGGGGGGAGGGAGAAGGCACAAGGCGGCCAATTTTTTCTCTCAATTTACTTTCTCTCTCTTTTTTTTTTACCCTTTTCGCGCTTTTTTTTTTTTTGCGTGTGAACAGAAATGCAAGCCTGGTGCCCGACAGAGGTACTGAAACTCTACATTCAAAGTGACAATTAAAAAAATTAATGAAGCATGCGTAATTTACTTAAGAAAGCACAAAGTAAAGCAAAAAGTAACGTCAGAAAATATCCGTCACGGTATCACTACTGTGGTACCGCTATGAATGTCAATACCGAATATATATTCAACCTGCAAACTGCAAACTAGCGAAACTCTGGCCCGTACGCTGGCCAAAGAAGGTATTCAAGTGGCTCACAAACCTGTTTCAACACTTGGGCGCCTAATGCCTCGTCCGAAAGACCGTCCAGCAAGAGAAAAAGCACAAGACGTTGTGTACCGAATTCCCTGTGCTGAGTGTTCCGCTTCATATGTCGGCGAAACAAAAAACCTCAAGGAAAGAGTCCGCCAACATAAAATGACGTACGCAAATTTGACCGAGAGCGTAGCGCTGTTGCGGAACACTGCGACGACAATGACCACCGCATCGACTTTGAAAACACCCGAATCCTGGATGTAGAAACCAACTGGCGCCAACGGCTCTTTATTGAGTCATGGCGCATACAGACCACACCAGGAAATATTAATCGATCCTCCGGCACCTTGCCCTCAGCATACGTCAGTGGACTACGACACTTAGAGGAGACACCAAAGAAACTGGCCCCATAGAAGAAAACGAAGATGCTGATCCTGGTTTGTAAATAACCAACTTTGAAGAAAACGAAGGTACCGCACCTGGTTTGAAAACTAACCACCGTAAAAAACGAAGATACTGCCCTACATTCACCGCAGAAGAAAGAAGAAGCTGCTTCTCTTTTAAATAGCCCCCCTGAAGAAGGTGCCGAGCCGGCACCGAAACGTTGGGACCCTACAATTTTTTAGGGATTGGTTGGCGTTTGCCCTTTATTTATAACGTTTTACCCAACCAGGCAGACGTCTGCCGAAATGTTCACCTTCCTTTTTTCATCACGTCAATGGGAGGAGGGGCCAAGGAGCTATGCAACGCGGAAGAGAGGCCACGAAACGGCTCGTGCTCTGATGCCACTGGGAAAGAAAGGTTTTGTGCAAAATAAATATTATGGTGTTCTTTTTGCAGAAGATTTTTTTTAGGGGGTGCCCTCAGACAAACTGGGGGAGTGTATAACCCCCCTAGGGGGTGGGTAGGGAAATCACTGTACCTAGCCCTCTTGGCGGGAAAGAAAGAGCTTTGACCGTTCTTTGTGGACTAACCTTCGTTTAGACCAAACTAAAGTCACTGGATCAAGAGAAAGTAGCGCCAAGCCTTGTGGTCGCCATTTTGGTTTATAGAAGGAGCAGTTTCTTTCTTTTTGTCCTCTCCATTCTTGGTGAGCTTATCTAAATTCGGTGGTGACGGGTAGCTTTATACAGACGTTTCTTGTATACCATGATCTTGCTATCTCCACACTACATACGGTGTCGGTGCTTGGAGGCACAAAAAAAAAAAGTAATTTTCCTGTCTTGAAATACGTAAGAGCAATATTATTGTAAGAGATCTGTGGAGATAAGCGTGATTGATAAGTTGACTGCATACATAGTGGACCCTTTTAAAGCTTCAAAGATTTGAATGGACCGAAATGGTGATTGCCATGGGAACTGACACCAATCAGCCATTCACCCTGCGTGGTTTTGTCTTCTGTATGTTAGTGTTTGTATGTCCGGCTAGCAGGCAGGGAAGGCAATGGCGTTACTTTCCCAGAATCCAGTGACTTTAGACCAAACTACCCAGCCGGCGCTCTAAATGCATAGCATTTATAGGTTTCTTTGTGACGTCTCATAACACAATTGCGTCATAGTATCACATGACGTGACGGTCACGGAATTAGGGTTACCAATTCAAAAATGAAGGAAGTCGGACTCCCCGGCTAGCCCACATGGCGCGTTTTTCAGTGCGTCTAGACGCGCGTCTCGGCTTGGAAGCCAGACGCGTGCGTCCAGTCAAACCACACGCAGCGCTACCGGGCAGCGGTTCGCGTCTGCGTTTCCGAAGCGTCTGCCTAACGTAGCCAGACGCGCTTAAGAAACAAACGCAAATTTTAGATAAAAATCGCGCGTTAAATGATGGCTACATGCCGAAATATTTAATTTATTATAGTAAGCACGCATTTTATTACATAAAATGCAATGAAGCTCAATTTCACTCATTTTCATCTTTTTAGTGCGTACGCCTCATCCACCTTTCGGTACGCCATCGGCATCACCATCTCACGAGCCAAACATTTACAGCTGGCCGCTACAGAGGTTGTGTTCTTGCGGCTGTTGCCGATATTATTAATTTTGTTCCTTTGTCTCTCGGTGTCCTTGTATTCTTTAAATTTCGCCTGCAAGAGTGCAAGATGCTTTTGTACTTCGCTAGCTCCTCTCTGTTCCGCTGAAGGAGCGTCAGCGTCTCCCGCGGAGCAGGGAGAGGTCCCTGGATTTGTGCAAAAGGTATTGTAAACTGATGTCCGCGGGGGGGAAGGACGTAACTACCCATGTTCGCCCTGCTGCGAGCGTTGGCGGGCGCTCTGCCGTGGAATGGCACAGTGCTGTTACTCGTTTTTGTATGTGTATCTTTCTGTTTTGAGTGTTTGCATTTTTTTCCCCTCCCGTATCCCTTTTCCTACTTGGCGGTGGGCTAGCAGGCGCACCTGCGTAAGGGTCTCAACCTGTCTGCCTAGCCTTGCACGCTGCCGAGTAGGTATCGCAATCTGTGTGCAAATAAAATTATTATTATTTTATCACCTTTGTCGCAAGGTCCGTGGCGAAAAATACAGTCCTACAGTGGCGAAAACAGTAGAGAAAATTCAAACGCTCCTTGCAACTAGTGAACACGCCGTTCGTTGGTTGTTGCTTTCTAGACGCAGCGCGAAACGCGACGCCTGGACGCAAATATCTGGCTCCTCCAGATACGCCGGAATGCGCCTAAAAACGCTGCGTTTCGTCTCGGCGCCGGAAGTGACGTCAAAGCGCAGGCGGCGCAGACGCGACGCAGACGCGGAGAAAAACGCACCATTTGATCTAGCCTAAAAGGACAATGAAGGCGATTTCGGATATTTTTTTGGCGATTGAACTGGGTTCCCGGCACGTCTCAGGCCACGTTGCCCAATTTCAGCCGAAACCGGCGCTTGTGTGCCGCGCAAATCAATTAAATAGTCGCGGTAATAATCGTACCGTGATCGATCGAGGCGACGCCCGAGCGTTGCGGGAGAAACCAGCAGAAGCGGAGGTCACGTGACCCTGCGGGGCCTGGAAGCGTGACGTCACAAAAGACACGTCAGCGATTGGTCGAAACGAGAAACGTGCCCTCGGTCACGCTTTGGTTCGTGGTTTTTATGAACACTGTTCTAATTCCACTTGAACAACTATGAAAACTATAAATCGAACCGAAATGATAACTAAACCGTAAATAAAACATCATAATTTTTTTTCTCTTTGCTACACTGCACGCGAAACGGGCAACGAGCAACTATGGGCAAACAATATATAAAATAAAGAACACAGCGCGGAACACGCGCGAGATGGTTTCAGATGTCGGTGCCGTGTTTACTTTTGGAACACGGCACTCGAGGGATTCTGCAAAGAGGTAGTCATGCCAAATTTGTGCGCTGTTGAAGGATGTTCAAACGGTCGACTGAAGACCCGTGATCGTTCGGGCGACGCTAGTTTTCACCTCCTACCAAGCGATGAAGCATTGCGAAGTCTCGGTTGAACAGCGTTGTCTTGCGCAGAGGTCTCGGCGATGGCGTCAAACTTTGTTCGCTACATTTCGGTCAGGAGACTTTGAACAGAACCTTCAGGTTAGCCGGAGTCTGGGCGGCGACGAATTACTCTCGGTCGGCGGCAATTCTGGGCGTCCTCGTAAAGAGGCATTCCAGAGTTCCGCGTCCTCAGGAGCATTTCCCGTTCTGTTGGTGTCAGGTCACTGAACGGGAGCCCGAATTCGCTCGCGAGAGCGGCATTGCCGTCCATGTTGGTCCGACGAAACGACCGCGCCACCGCGCTGCTATAACCCACCGCGGTAACCAGAGTCTCGATGCCCTAAATGCTACCGGTACCAACTATTCACATGTGACGTCACTCCTACGTCACCTCCGGTTTTGGAGGCCCAAAAACGAGAATGCAGATAGTTCAGTTTCGGTTTCTTCAATTCTTTCGTAGGTACAGAAATACGCGTCACAATGTCTATAAAAAATTAGGCAGTACGCCAGGTTCCCAAGACCTAAAAACGCCATTTAAAAAAATTAATAAAATCGTCTTCATTGTCCCTTTAAAGGGATTGTCCGGTGAAAACCGGAAGTTCTTAAGATTTCGTGATGGTTACCTGGTGGGAGCCTAATGATTAACATAGGCCATTTTTATTTCATTAAACGACACCCCAATTTAGTGTAATCAACGACGGATATTTGAACGAACTCCATGCCGAATTTCGCAAGTATCAACGGCTGCACTCCCATCCCTGACGTGACGTCACACCAGTCTTGCAATTGTCCTATCCTAGCCTCATTCCTCCGTGGGAACACAGTGCTCCCGACGCACCGCAGCATTCCATATTACTCGCCACTGTACATGTCGCGGAGAATTGTGGAGCGTGACAATCGCACAACGAAAATACCCTTTCTTCTAAAAAAAAAAAAACAAAAAAAACAAATCTAGCGCAGCAGCGAGGTGAACCACGTCGTACCACTCACGCGGAGGACAAAATTCGAAGTGCACTTCAGTTCGGCGCGTTCTTTGCCTGTGTTTACCTCAGAAACTCCGCTTCCTGAAGGTGGAAGAGGAAAACGCCGTTTATGCACGCTTGGGTTAAAATACAATTAATCCTCCAGGAAAGCACACAAAATTCAGAGTTTGTCGTGGAAGATGCTCCTACAGCCATTGACAAGAGGTCTAAATGTTTTCATGAATACGAAATTTGACCGGATAATCCCTTTAACGTCGGGTACGTTGCGTTGAGCTGTCGTAAAATGATGTGATAACACTCTCCGTGGGACGCCCAAACGGGATTGGTATGGCTTGCTTGCTAAGGCGGCTAATGGCTAAGCTCCCCGCAGAAGGCTAGAAGCGCGAGCTCATAGCGTTGGGAGCTAGGGGCGGTGCAACGATTCAATGGAATGTTTTTCACTTTACACGAGCTTACTGGCCTAGTGGGACGCAAGGATACTCGCACGCAACGCCACTGACCAGAAACTCCTTTGTTGCGCTGTAATTTCGAGGACAAAACCGAGTGTTTTCATTCCATCTCTCCTTCGCAAAACCTGATGACGTAGCTCGGCGGTAGCAGTACCGCCCAATGACGATATTTGAATGCGGCTCATAGATTGGACCCGAGCATGGCGTGGACACTCGATTTGGGCTTGTGATATCGATAGCTCGAAAGCATTCGGGTAGTGTCCCGTGTCCAATCGCTGCAATGACGACAACAGCCGAACCATAAAATGTCTGGAACTCAGCGCGTGTCCTGTGCCTTGCCACCCCAGCGCATGGCTATGATCCATTGGCGGCATATAATCGGCTCCAGATCACGTGGCCACTTGTTCTAGCTGCGAGTTGAGGGGGTGAACGCTGCTCGTTTTTCTTTAATTTTTTCTGCGACTTCGATTGCGTGTGGTGAAAAACAGTTGGTATTTCACAGGTCATTAACGTAGGGATTCGTTCTAAGCGGTATTTGCGCAAAATACAAAATCGTTTGCATCGCCCCTTTAAGGGGTATTCACACGAGAGAGAAATCCCGGGGATTTCTCTCCGTCACGCGCGCCTCACGAGATGAAAACGCGAGGCTTTTGCACATCGCAAAGCCTGACGTTTTCGTCGTGGGATGCGCGTGCGGGGGAGAATCCCCGGGATTTCTCTCTCGTGTGAATACCCATTACGCACGAGAGCTTGTCCGCCGAGATTCCCTAGAGTGCCTAGAGCAAGGAGCGCGCGCTTGTAGCCTTTCCTGAGGTACATCATAAGGTGAAACAAGTATAGTCGCCATAATTTTAATTTATCACAGTTTCATTCACTGCCTCGCCGAGGTCGCTCTCTCGAAATTCTTGACCTTTTCTAAGTATGGGTCTAGCGCGCGCGAGCCGCAAAAATATTAAAGTGGGCCCAAATTTTGCCAATCCAGGACGAAAACTGTCCTGACTAGGAC